>WFAB01001745.1:32500-65000 GCA_018977245.1 Lethenteron camtschaticum
ATGGGTCTCTGTGTGAGTAGTCTATGGGTCTCTGTGTGAGTAGTCTATGGGTCTGTGTGTGAGTAGTCTATGGGTCTCTGTGAGTAGTCTATGGGTCTCTGTGTGAGTAGTCTATGAGTCTCTGTGTGAGTAGTCTATGGGTCTCTGTGTGTACAGTAGTCTATGGGTCTGTGTGTGAGTAGTCTATGGGTCTCTGTGTGAGTAGTCTATGGGTCTGTGTGTGAGTAGTCTATGGGTCTCTGTGTGTGAGTAGTCTATGGGTCTCTCTGTGTGAGTAGTCTATGGGTCTCTGTGTGAGTAGTCTATGGGTCTCTGTGTGAGTAGTCTATGGGTCTGTGTGTGAGTAGTCTATGGGTCTCTGTGTGAGTAGTCTATGGGTCTCTATGTGAGTCTATGGGTCTCTATGTGAGTAGTCTATGGGTCTCTGTGTGAGTCTATGGGTCTCTATGTGAGTAGTCTATGGGTCTCTGTGTGAGTAGTCTATGGTCTCTGTGTGATTAGTCTATGGGTCTGTGTGTGAGTAGTCTACGTCACGTATGTGTGTACGTGACGTACGTGACGTACGTGCGTGCGTAACGTATGTGCTGACATACGTAAGCACAGCTTAAACAACATACGTGCGTACAAATAAAAAATAAATGTTTCTTATTAATTGTGTTATGTACCCTTCCCATGCTATTAGAATCGGGGGTTTTCCCCCATTTCTTCTGGCAACAAAACTGAAACTTTTTTTACAAGGAATCAAAAAACCCTTTCCTTATATTTCGGCACTGGCAAAGGAGGTCAAATGATTCCCTACGCTACGTCACGATACTGGCAATAGCGCCACGTAAAATAAAATAACGATCGCTCCACCGCTCGATCGCTCCACCGCTCGATCGCTCCACCGCTCGATCGCTCCACCGATCGATCGCTCCACCGATCGATCGCTCCACCGATCGATCGCTCCACCGATCGATCGCTCCACCGATCGATCGCTCCACCGATCGATCGCTCCACCGATCGCTCGCTCCACCGATCGATCGATCGCTCACCCTCCCCTCCCCACCCTCCACCGGACACCCCTCGCTGGGATTGGCGACGGCTCAAAAACTCGAAATCAAAAGCGCGGGAGCTGCACCCGGCCTCGCTCACCTTGTGCGCTTCTTTGCCGGAACGTATTTTTGCCAGCAGCGTCTCCACCAGGGAGAGCTTGGAGAGTCCGGATCCCGAGTCGGGAAGGGGCAGCGCTCCACTCCGGGCGATCTCACCCAGCGCGACGCAGCCGGCCATGCTGAGCATCGGTGAGGAGTTTCCCACAAACGCGCCTTGTGTGTGTGTGCGTGGGACAAACACAACGATCACCCTCTCCTCCCCCGCCCCAACACCGCGTAGAAATGCGGCACAAGAAGGACATGATGGGTGGATGGGTGGGTGGGTGTTCGCTAACAACACTTGTCCCTACAGTCTGTTAAGGCTATACGGGAGATCTCTGTCTTTGCCTTTGTTGTTGCGAGCACCTCGCCAGGGCACCGGTTTCACCCGGCGCAGATAATCAGTAGTAAGGTTTGTCACGTGAACCAAACGTGGCCAATTTGTTACGAGTTCAGCACGCACATGCGCATGCACCGGGGCTGTGTGTTGGACAGTGAACCCACAACGACATTTACAATTCGAGTGGCGATCTTCTGAGCCGGTCACGGGCCTCCCCTAGGTCGACTCGGCCTCAAACGAGCACCTGCTGCGATGTGTAAACGTCGCCGCCGGGGGAGATCTCGCAAAAGGAAGTTGCAGAATGGAAATAATGAAATAATAAAATAATAAAACATAATAAAATAAATTCTCACGACGTTTCGGCCACAACGCAAGCAGCCGTCCTCGGGTGGAGAACAGGTCTGTCGAGAAGACAGAGTCTGAATGACACACCCCAGGCTTGGAGCGACTATTTAAGCTGGGATGGAGGGGCAAAGAGCGCCTTGACAAAAGAATTTGCATATCAAAAGGAATTTAGCATATTCGTGGGAAATGCAGATATGCGATTAGTACTACTTGTGAAATGCGTAGGAGGTTTAGAGGGAGGTTTAAAGTCACATTATGCCCGTGCATTATGCAGGATTAGCAGCATCAAAGGGAGGAGATAGGGGTAATTCTAGATTTGAAGCTTTCGTGACTGCAAGGATTCATATTCTTAGGTTTTTTCGGTAAAGTCACGCAGGAAAACATCAAAATTAATAAAAGTAAAATAAAAATCACGACGTTTCGGAGGCAACACAAGCTTCCGTCTTCAGTGGAACCGTCACAGCCACGACAGCTGTATCAAGTAAATGAGAGATTGCAAGAGCTACCACTCCGTATATATAATGGTTGAGGGGGAAGGGCCAAGTATGGCACACTTTTTATTATATGGTAAGGTGAGGCTTAAGAGGGTGAGCCTTTGTTATGGAGAGGTACGGTTTGTGACTAAGCCTGGCCTACATAACAATAGTGTGAAAAAAGAAACTAAACATGGTAAAGCAAGCCTGGCTGTCTATCAATAACCTGTAATAGTTGTCTGTCAAATAAGATGGTCCAAATAAGTGTAGTTAAATCTTTTTTGCATGGTTAATCACATCTTTCCAATGATTACTCAGTAGGGTAGCTTAATAATTGTCGTCGATGAGCACCGCCGCTAGGGCCTTCAAATAAAAAAATGAAGGCGAACGCTTGGCAATTTTCCGAGCTTCGAGCGAACGGGGGCGGAGGAGGAGGGGGGGGGGGTCAACGCGGGAGGCCAATCGAGCCAGGAAGGTGGCAGCGAGGCGCCTCACCTATCGCCGGAGCCGTGCCGAGGTCGTGCCAGCCGTTTCCCGACACTGGCGCCCGGAGAGGCAGCGCGACACCAGGTAGCCAGCGCCAACACGGCGCCGTGCTGCACCTCCGCGGAAGGGTCAACGAGGCGTAGCGCGGGGCACACCACGACCCCCCGTACAGTCACGTGGTGGAGAGGAAAAAAATTCACGCCAGTTTAACACGTAGCAGGCTTTCGCGACCAATATTATTCACAATCAACGTTTTTGGTTTTCGATGTAAAATTTTCGTGACTGCAGGGATTCACTTCTTGGTTCTTTCGGTAAAGTCACGTAGAAGGAAGTAATAAAATTAAAAATCAAACACAATAAAATACAATTCTCAGACGTTTCGGCCAAACGAAGCAGCCGTGTCTCAGGTGAAGACCAGGTCTGTCGGGGGAGACGGCGTCATTTTACTTTTTTACGTGACTTTCCGAAAGAACCGAGAAGATCAACGTTTTTGGTTTAGATCGCTTCTTTATGCCGCTCTATATAGAACAGGAGCAGAGCAGAGCCTCACCATTCTGGCGAATTGCCCGATGATGCTGGATGCAATTAGCAGCGAAACGTCGTACTCAAATTGTAAATGTTGTGTTTCACGCTTCAACACACGGTGGGCTAAAGCAGTGAACTATTTTGTCTTTTGACGCGTCGGGTGGTGGAGGTTACGACACATTTATAAATAACGCGATCTAACCCAAAACGTTGATTATGAATTAAAATCGCGACGTTTCGATTGCAAACAAGCAATCATCATCATCAGGTGTGACAACCACAGCAAATATGTTTTTTACTGAAGTGACTTTACCGAAAGAACCAAAGAGTATGGCTCCTTGCAGTCACGAAAACTTCAAATCGAGAATGAATCTGAATACCAGTCGTCAAACCGGGTCATCAAGCGCAGCAAGTTGATTGTTTCTGCCTGGTTACCACGAACTGCGAAGACAAAAATCCCCCGTGTAGCCTCAACAGACTGTTGGGGCAAGTGCTGTTAGCGAGCACCTATGAAGGCCGGCACGGCGCATGAAGGGTGGGTGGCCAGCATCTCGAACGCACAAAGACACACACAAACACACTCATGCATAGACACACAAAGACCCCCCTCCCCTGTGTAGCCTTAACAGACTGTTGGGGCAAGTGCTGTTAGCGAGCGGCACCTATGAAGGCCGGCACGATGGCGCACAAGGGGGTGAGTGGCCAGCATCTCGAACGCACAAAGACACACACAAACACACTCGTGCATAGACACACAAAGACCCCCCTCCCCTGTGTAGCCTTAACAGACTGTTGGGGCAAGTGCTGTTAGCGAGCACCTATTAAGGCTGGCACGGTGGCGCACGAGATGGGAAGGTGGCCAGCACCACGCCCGGCCGTTTTGTCTCCCCAGTGCCGATGTTACACACTGCACCAGGTACTCATTTGAGGCTGAGTCGACCTAGGGGAGGCCCAGGACCGGTTCAGATCGTGGTGTTGTGATCGCCAGTTCGTTAGGCTTAGTAGGCCTTACCGAGTAAAATAAAAATGTGTTTGTTTCGTTTATCGATGCTTTTGGCGCTTGCAAGGTCCTTGGACTGTTTGCCTTTTGGCGGCCTGTGCCCTACAACACCGGTCAGACAAGCCCAGAACAGAGGCCCGTATCTCGTGCGGGCCAATCAGATTCAAGGATGAAGCGCACATTCTCTTGGTTCTTTCGGTAAAGTTACGTAGAAGGGAAATAATAAAATAATAAAAATAAAACATTCAGACTCTGTCTCCCCGACAGACCTGGTCTCCACCTGAGGACGGCTGCTTGCGTTGTGGCCGAAACGTCGTGAGAATTGTATTTTATGTTTTTATTTTTATTATTATTTTATTATTTCCCTTCTACGTGACTTTACCGAAAGAACCAAGAAGATGAATCCCTGCGGTCACGAAAGCTTTCAATCGAAATTTAAAGCGCACATTCTCGAAGCGTATTTGTTCAAACCCGGTGTACAGTTGGCAATCTGCCACTTCGGAGGGAAGAGGGGGAGACCCACGGGATTTTCAAAAACGCCGGATAATCACTAATCGTCATTATTTCAAATGAATAATTTCCGCACATTCATGCGTGACATTCTGTTTGTAGGTGTAGTGCGTGCGCGTGTGTGGTTGTTTTTTGGGCGTTTAACATTTGTTTACCATTGTGAAATTGGCAAAAAACAAACGTACGAAGAAAAATATTTTACCGTATTTACGGTACTGTACTTAACCAGCAGCGAAGACTCTGCGTGGGATTGTGATCATGGGAGTGTAGAATTGGAGGTGGTCTGAATCCAACTGTGATGTCGTAAATCAAACAACACATCGACCTTCTAACGGAGGGCCTACTGCACACGCTACGCTCTCGCGTTGAGATCATTTATATTATTTTGGTGCCATTAATGTCCAAATGGTGACATGTTTGTACGTGTCGTGTTTATCCTTTTTTTTTTCTTTTTTAGATTTAAAGCTTTCGTGACTGCAGGGATTCATCTTCTTGGTTCTTTCGGTAAAGTCACGTAGAAGGTAAATAATAAAATAATAAAAATAAAACATAATAAAATAATTCTCACGACGTTTCGGCCACAACGCAAGCAGCCGTCCTCAGGTGAAGAACATTGTCAAGACGTTTCGTCTTCAGCGCCCGCAGCCGTTCTCACCTGAGGACGGCGTTGTGGCCGAAACGTCGTGAGAATTATTTTATTGTGTTTATTTTTATTATTTATTATTTCCATTCTACGTGACTTTACCGAAAGAACCAAGAAGAAAAATAAATTAAATCACGACGTTTCGGAGGCAACACAAGCTTCCATCTTCAGGTGGAACCGTCACAGAAAAATTGCTGTATCAAGTGAAGAGAGCTCTAAGAGACACGAGATTATAGACAGGTTAAGGGGGGGGGGAGGAGCCAGGATGGGTCGTGGGGGGGGTTAAGTTAGTTATGCGTGGCGGTTGAACTCACGACCCTCGGTCCGAAAAGGGCAGCTGGACATACGGACCGGGTTTGTTCGTAAGTAGATGAGTCCCTGTCCGTTCTTCCGCACCACCGTACAACACACAACAGTCTCGTCGAGACGTCTTTGCCGCGTTAGGGCAAAGGGCACGCGCGTCGATCGATCGCCCGGGGCGCTAAGCTCCCCGGGGGCGTGGGCCTCACCTGGTCGCCGGTGGACTTGAGCAGCGCCGTCACGGCGTCCGCGAGGTGGCAGGCGGAGCGTGCGCCGTCACCACCGCCAGCAGCTGGGCCGCCAGCTCACGGTCTCCTCCCGGTTGGAGCTCATGAGGCCCTGCGGGTGAGACGGTGAGGGAGGAGAGGAGTGAAGGGGGAGGAGAGGGAGGGGTGGAGCGAGGAGGGGTGGGAGCGAGGGAGGGTGGGAGGAGGGAGGGAGAGAGAGGGAGAGAGGTAAGAGGTAAGAGTGGGAAGGAGGGGAGGGAGACGAGCATGTNGGGGGGGGGAGGATGTGGCACGCTAGAGGAGTTCGAGGGGATCCAGAATGTTTTGTTTATTCTACCAGGTAAGGCCCACTGCGCTAGAAGCCACCCGGCTGTCACAACAGCACGATGCTCATGACGGGGGATGTTTTAACGTCATCGGAACGAGTATTTGGCCACGGCTACGATCAGCCACTTCGTTGAGCTATCACTTGTGATAATCGTTGTCGCTTCGGAAAATGAGCTATAAAGCTCAGTCGGCCTTGCCTGGTAAATAAAAAATAGTTAAATTTAGTCTATAGGTCTCTGTGTGTCTCTGTGGGTCTCCGTGGGTCTCCGTGTGTCTCCGTGTGTCTCCGTGTGTCTCTGTGTCTCTGTGTGTCTGTGTGTCTCTGTGGGTCTCCGTGGGTCTCTGTGGTCTCTGTGGTCTCCGTGGGTCTCTGTGGGTCTCCGTGGGTCTCTGTGGGTCTCCGTGGGTCTCCGTGGGTCTCCGTGGGTCTCCGTGGGTCTCTGTGGGTCTCCGTATGTCTCCGTGGTCTCTGTGGGTCTGTGTGTCTCTGTGGATCTCCGTGGGTCTCCGTGGGTCTCCGTGTGTCTCCGTGGGTCTCCGTGGATCTCCGTGGTCTCCGTGGGTCTCCGTGTGTCTCCGTGTGTCTCCGTGGGTCTCCGTGGGTCTCCGTGTGTCTCCGTGGGTCTCCGTGTGTCTCCGTGTGTCTCCGTGGGTCTCCGTGTGTCTCCGTGGTCTCCGTGGGTCTCCGTAGGTCTCCGTGGGTCTCCGTGGGTCTACGTGGGTCTCTGTGTGTCTCTGTGGGTCTCCGTGTGTCTCCGTGGGTCTCCGTGGGTCTGTGTGTCTCTGTGGGTCTCCGTGGGTCTCCGTGGGTCTCCGTGGGTCTCGGTGGGTCTCTGTGGTCTCTGTGTGTCTGTGGGTCTCTGTGTCTCTGTGTCTCTGTGGGTCTCTGTGTGTCTCTGTGTGTCTCTGTGTGTCTCCGTGTGTCTCCGTGGGTCTCCGTGGGTCTCCGTGGGTCTCTGTGGGTCTCTGTGTGTCTCTGTGTCTCTGTGTGTCTCTGTGCATCTCGATGCGTTTATATTATTTGTCTGCTGCTATACATTTCCGCGCGATAGAAAAGCCACTTCACTGAGCGTGATAGACAGGGCTTCTGGAAAAAAAGCTACATAACTAAGCGGGGGCCTTACCTGCCAAAATAAAAAATACAATTCTAGATTTGAAGTTTTCGTGACTGCAAGGATTCATCCTCTTTGGTTTTTCGGTAAAGTCACGTGGGTAAAAAATTTAAATAAATTAAATCACGTCACTGCGGCTGTTCCACCTGAAGACGGAAGCTTGTGTTGCCCCCGAAACGTCGTGATTTCATTCATTTGAATTCTTTACCCACGTGACTTTACCGAAAAAACCAAAGAGTAAAAACTACAATCCAAAGCAGTTTTTTTGTGCGTTTAAAACCGACCCGCGACCCTTGACCCTTGACCCACGACGAGCCGTAAGCCTCGAGCGATTACGGGGAGCGTCCGATGGCCTACGGGGAGAGGGGGGGGGGCACGGGGGGGGGGGGCACAAGGGGGGGGGCACGGGANGGGGGGGGCACGGGAGGGGGTGGGGTACGAGGCCTCCCCACCTTGATCCAGTCCATTTTGTCGGCGAACTGTTCGGCCAGGTGGTCCGGGGCGATTGCCACGACCTCCAGCAGGCAGTACATGATGGGAGTGCCTGCACACAAAGACACCCGCCCCCACCGTATAGCCTCAGCAGGGTCTTGGGGCAAGTGCTGTTGGCGAGCAGCACCTATGAAGGCCAGCACGGCACACGGTGGCGATGTTTAACACGGCGCACCGGGTACTCATTTGAGGCCGAGTCGACCTAGGGGAGGGGCCCCGGACCGGTTCAGATAATAGTCACCAGCGAGCCAACGCCTACGCTGCCGCTCACCCCCGCCCGCAAGACACAGATACACACGCACGCAGACATACTGACGACATGATCTCACGCAGACAACAACGAAACCAACACAAAGTGGCGGTGACATCACCACGGCACCCGTGCCAGGTCAGTCAGTGGCGGGGGGTGGGTGGCATGTGACCCCCCCCCCCCCCCCCAATGATCCGATCAAAATCCCTAATTTCGATCGGATCGTTGGGGTTTATTAGTAAGAAATCGGCATTTTGCGACCCCCACTGCCACTGTGTAGCGTATTATTATACGTGCCAGGGACTCTATGAGATGATAGGACAATAGTCCATAATTGGCAATAAGTTTCCACTCATTGACATGCTAATTTCTCTAACCCCTCCCCCTCCCCGCCCCCCTTTCTCTATTTAAGGCCTCGACACAGAGGCGTGGTGTCTCTGTGTGCCTATGCATGTCTCTCTCTCTATGTATCTCTGTGATATCTGTCTCTACTTATACGTCTGTCTATATGACTCTGGTTCTGTGTTTTATCTCTCTCTCTCAAATTTAGCATTCTCAGGAAGAACGTAATCAACCAGGTAGGGTGTTGACTGTTATGTTATCCGACTCTCTGTTGTATTACATTACATTTCTAAGTATACTAATTTGTGTTTCTATTTAATTTATACCTGATGATGATTGCTTGTGTTGCAATCGAAACGTCGAATGCTAGTAATTAATTTAATTTATTATTTTATCTTTATACGCGAACAGTTATAAGTGACTCAAAAATTGTGCGCAGTTGCGTTTTCAGTACACACGACTTCCCGAAGGCATACACCTTCAGCGAGCGCGATGCCGATCACACAACGGCGGTTCGAACTCGACCCTCGATCGACGGCCGCGTCATCGCCGCACACGCGTCGAACACAAAGCAAGGGACAGGTCCTTACTGACTAACAACTCCTCTATCATGTTTCATAGCTGGAGGGTTATCCAGACCCCTACCTGAAAATGCTCGCTCCGAATGCGAGATCATCAGGTGCAGCGTGGAAGCTTCGTATGCAGTGCAGGAGGATGCACGTGTGTGTGTGTGTCACAGTGAATATACAGCAGTGTGGTATACAGTTGGGTGGGTAGAATAAAACACAGTGTAATATTACAATGTATAGTCTATAAGCAATTAGTTGCTGCGGCGCCATATTATTAACATTCCTTCCCTTTATTAATTCTAACCTTACTCCTCCCTTTGATGCTGCTAATCCTGCATAATGTACGGGCATAATGACTTTAAAACCCTCGCCAAACCTCCTACGCATTCCACAAGTAGTACTAATCGCATATCTGCATTTCCCATAAATATGCTAAATTCATATTGATATGCAAATTATTTTGTCAAGACGCTCTTCGCCCCTCCATCCCAGCATAAATAGTCGCTCCAAGCCTGGGAACGTGTCATTGAGACTCTGTCTTCTCGACAGACCTGTTCTTCACCTGAGGACGGCTGCTTGCGTTGTGGCCGAACGTCGTGAGAATTATTTTATTATGTTGAATTTATTTTATTTTATTATTTTCCCTTCTACGTGACTTTACCAAAAGAACCAAGAAGATGAATCCATGCTGCAGTCACGAAAGCTTTAAATCGAAATTTTATTATGTTTTATTTTTATTATTTTATTATTGCCATTAACATTTGATTAAAATAAAACTATTTTATTATGTTTAATTATGATTATTTTATTATCTCCCTTCTACGTGACTTTACCGAAAGAACCAAGAAGATGAATCCATGCAGTCACGAAAGCTTCAAATCGAAATTTAAGTTGAAATTTTTTTCGCACCGTACGTAGCCAACCGTGCTAATCGGATGTGCCGCGGGGGAAAGGACAACAAACCGAACACGTAAAAGCAGTCCTAAAGAAATGCGTGCGTCAATCTAGATCAATTGAAAGCGCATGGATCCGACGACTTCTTCATATCAGTAGGAAGAGCGTTCCAAACGCGTCTGAAAGCGCCGTGCGGTGCGATGCGGTGACCGCCGTCTTTACTGTTCGCAAAGCCGTCGCTGCGAGGATGACCAGCCGGAGTTCGCGTGACGACGGCTTGCGCTCCGTGACGAACTCAGCGGCGAGGCGTTGTTGCGAGTGTGTCGCAAACCGAGATGACGCGCAGAAGCACGCAGACACGGGGGACGCGCAAACAAAACACGGGACGGACACACAACGTCGCGCGGCATCAACGTACCGGCGACTGCGGAGAGCAGCGGGCGGATGAGCGCCACGTACGAGTGCAGCGGGCTGCTGCCGCTGCTGCTGCTGCTACCGGCGCTGGCGTCAACGGTGGTGGGGGGGCTGGCGCCGCGGCGAGCGAGCGCAGCGACGAGACGTAGCGCGCGATGGCGGGCGCCTGCGTCTGCATCTGCGCGAGGCTCTCGGTGGCGAGGGGCTCGCGACGCCGGCGCTGCCCGCCAGGCAGGCGCGCAGGTACAGCACCATCTGCGCCGGCAGCAGCGGCCACCGCCGCACAGGAGGCAAAAAGAGCATCGAGGCGTGAGAAAAGGTCACTTTTGAAAGCAAAAAAATATTATTAATCTGTGAATAACACAAGCCAGCAACCCACCACCCCTTCCACCCTCCCTACCAGCCCCACCCTCCCCACCCAGCCCCTCCCACCATCCCCACCCAGCCCCTCCCACCCTCCCCTCCCCACCCAGCCCCTCACCACCCTCCCACTCAGCCATCCCCACCCAGCCCATTCCCACCCTCCCCTCCCCACCCAGCCCCTCCCTCCCCACCCAGCCCCTCCCTCCCCACCCTCCCCACCCTCCCCTCCCACCCTCCCACCCAGCCCCTCCCTGCACGACGTACGAACACAACACTCCCCTGTGGGCTGGCTGGCGTAACCCGTGGCCGTGGGTTCCCAGCGGTAGAAGTCTTTGAACGACGACCGCGCGCAAAACACCGCCGCTCGCTCACCTCCCCGTAGGACGCCGGGTTGAACGCCAGGGTCGTGACCCCACCGAGTACTTGGCGGGAGACTTGATGCGCACGCTCGCCTGCACGCGACACCCAGACGAAGATCACCCACTGAGCCCGGCAGAGCGCACGAGGGGGTGGGAGGGGGGTGGGGGAGGCCGACACTACGCCCCTAGCCGCCGTTGCGAGATCTCCCGCGCCGGGTGCTGCTCGTTTGAGGCCGAGTCGACCTAGGGGACCCACGCGACCGGCTCAGAAGATCGGCGATGGCGTTGGCCGTCAGAGGGGAATGGAACTCGGGCGGCCGGGTTCGTAGCGCGGCGATCGACAACTTCCTTCCCCCACCTCTAAATATATTTATATTTTCCTACTCCTATCGGTGCAGTCGTCAACGATTTAAATGTTCCACCTGAAGACGGAAGCTTGCGTTGCCTCCGAAACGTCGATCAAAACTACCTCAAAGTGTCCAGACTCTGTCGCCTCGACGGACCTGGTTTTCACCTGAGGACGGCTGCTTGCGTTGTGGCCGAAACGTCGTGAGAATAATTTTATTACGTTTTATTTTTATTATTTTATTACTTCCCTTCTACGTGATGACTTTACCGAAAGAACCAAGAAGAAGTATCCAGGCCATTGAAGCCCCTTCGCCGTTCCGTTCCCGAGACGCGTCTGCAAGCCGCAGGGCGGCGGTGGGTGGTGTAGGTGGGTTCATTTACCCACCCAGCAGTGTAACAAAAGCAGTAATTGATCGCTTCACAACTCCTCCTCCCCCCCCTTAACCACTATATAAGGCAGGGATAAATTTCGATTTAAAGCTTTTCGTGACTGCAGGGATTCATCTTCTTGGTTCTTTCGGTAAAGTCACGTAGAATGGAAGTAATAAAATAAAAAATGAAACATAAAAAATAATATAATAATATAATATACTTATTTTATTATGTTTTATTTTTATTATTTATTACTCCCTTCTACGTGACTTTACCGAAAGAACCAAGAAGAAGGTACAGATATTCAGCTGTGACGTTCACCTGAAGACGGAAGCTTGTGTTGCCTCCGAAACGTCGTGATTTTTATTCTTTTATTTTTACCAATTTCAATTTCATTTTTTCACCTCCGTGACTTCACCGAAAGAACTCAGAGCGTGAATCCTTGCAGTCACGAAAGCTTCAAATCTAGAATTAGGTGGGTGGTGTCCCCGTTTCACTGCCGAATCTCGGTGACGCGCGCAAACGCTTCGGCCTTACTTTCATCAACCCCCCCCACTCCCCGCCCCTCCCTCCCACCCCGCCCACCTTCTCCTGGATGAAGGCCACCATCTCGGGAAGGGCGGCAGCGACGTGGGCGGCCCTCGCGGTCCTTCTTGTCGCCGGGCGGAGACTCCCGGAGCACCCGCTGGGCCTCGGCACTCACCTCCTCCTTGCTGTGGCGGGGAGCAGGAAGGCGAAGATAAAGAGCGGGGTCTAGCGGTAGAGTCAGGGCCTAGTGGTAGAGCTAGTGGTAGAGTCAGGTCTAGCGGTAGAGTCAGGGTCTAGTGGTAGAGTCAGGGCTAGTGGTAAAGTCAGGCCTAGTGGTAGAAGCTAGTGGTAGACTCAGGCCTAGCGGTCGACTCAGGGCTAGCGGTAGAGTCTAGTGGTAGAGTCAGGGCTAGTGGTAGAGTCTAGTGGTAGAGTCTAGTGGTAGAGTCTAGTGGTAGAGTCTAGCGGTAGAGTCTAGTGGTAGAGTCTAGTGGTAGAGTCTAGTGGTAGAGTNAGGGCTAGTGGTAGAGTCTAGTGGTAGAGTCAGGGCTAGTGGTAGAGTCTAGTGGTAGAGTCTAGCGGTAGAGTCTAGTGGTAGAGTCTAGCGGTAAAGTCTAGTGGTAGAGTCTAGTGGTAGAGTCTAGTGGTAGAGTCAGGGCTAGTGGTAGAGTCTAGTGGTAGAGTCAGGGCTAGTGGTAGAGTCTAGTGGTAGAGTCAGGGCTAGTGGTAGAGTCTAGTGGTAGACTCAGGGCTAGTGGTAGAGTCTAGTGGTAGAGTCAGGGCTAGTGGTAGAGTCTAGTGGTAGAGTCAGGGCTAGTGGTAGAGTCTAGTGGTAGAGTCAGGGCTAGTGGTAGAGTCTAGTGGTAGAGTCAGGGCTAGTGGTAGAGTCTAGTGGTAGACTCAGGGCTAGCGGTAGAGTCTAGTGGTAGAGTCAGGGCTAGTGGTAGAGTCTAGTGGTAGACTCAGGGCTAGTGGTAGAGTCAGGGCTAGTGGTAGAGTCTAGTGGTAGAGTCAGGGCTAGTGGTAGAGTCTAGTGGTAGAGTCTAGCGGTAGAAGCTAGCGGTCGACTCAGGGCTAGCGGTAGAGTCTAGTGGTAGAGTCTAGTGGTAGAGTCTAGTGGTAGAGTCTAGTGGTAGAGTCNAGTGGTAGAGTCAGGCTAGTGGTAGAGTCTAGTGGTAGAGTCTAGTGGTAGAGTCTAGTGGTAGACTCAGGGCTAGTGGTAGAGTCTAGTGGTAGAGTNAGGGCTAGTGGTAGAGTCTAGTGGTAGAGTCAGGGCTAGTGGTAGAGTCTAGTGGTAGAGTCAGGCTAGTGGTAGAGTCTAGTGGTAGAGTCAGGGCTAGTGGTAGAGTCTAGTGGTAGAGTCAGGGCTAGTGGTAGAGTCTAGTGGTAGAGGCTAGCGGTAGAGTCTAGTGGTAGAGTCAGGGCTAGTGGTAGAGTCTAGTGGTAGACTCAGGGCTAGTGGTAGAGTCTAGTGGTAGAGTCAGGGCTAGTGGTAGAGTCTAGTGGTAGAGTCTAGTGGTAGAGTCTAGTGGTAGAGTCTAGTGGTAGAGTCTAGTGGTAGAGTCTAGTGGTAGAGTCTAGTGGTAGAGTCAGGGCTAGTGGTAGAGCCTAGCGGTAGAGTCAGGGCTAGCGGTAGAGTCTAGTGGTAGAGTCAGGGCTAGGGTAGAGCCTAGTGGTAGAGTNTAGTGGTAGAGTCTAGTGGTAGAGTCTAGTGGTAGAGTCTAGTGGTAGAGTCTAGTGTAGAGTCAGGGCTAGCGGTAGAAGCTAGCGGTCGACTCAGGGCTAGCGGTAGAGTCTAGTGGTAGAGTCAGGGCTAGTGGTAGAGTCTAGTGGTAGAGTCTAGTGGTAGAGCCTAGTGGTAGAGTCAGGCCTAGCGGTAGACTCAGGCCTAGCGGTAGAAGCTAGTGGTAGACTCAGGCCTAGTGGTAGAGTCTAGTGGTGGACTCAGGTCTAGCGGTGGACTCAGGCCTAGCGGTAGACTCAGGCCTCGCGGTAGCGTCGGGGCGAGAGTCACTCACGGGTCTCCGGCTGCGAGCAGCAGGAGGTAACGCGAGGCCACGTGGTCCGGGGCGAACACGGCGCTCGCAAACTTCACGGCGACGAGGCGAGCGTGCAGCTCGGGCTAACGGGGGGGCGGGGGGAGACACGGGAAGACGCGGTGAGACAGGAGAAAGACGGGGAGACGCGGGGAGACAGGGGAAAGATGGGGAGACGCGGGGAGACGCGGGGAGACGCGGGGAGACAGGAGAAAGACGGGGAGACGCGGGGAGACAGGGGAGACGTGGGGATGGGAGAGAGGAGAAACACGGGGAGACGCGGGGAGACGCGGAGAGACGCGGGAGACGGGGGAGACGCGGGATGGGGAGACAGGAGAAAGACGGGAGACGGGGGAGACGCGGGAGACAGGAGAAAGACGGGGAGATGCGGGGAGATGTGGGGAGACGCGGGATGGGAGAGAGGAGAAACACGGTGAGACGGGGGAGACGCGGGAGACGCGGGAACACATGTACACGCGTCAAAGACACGGCACACGAAAAGGACACGGGAAAGACAGGAGTGGAGTGGACGGAGGGCGGGGGAACACGTGGAGATGACAGAGAGAGACACGTGGAGGTGACACAGGGCAGTGCGCGAACCACAAGGCCACCCCTTCCCTCATTCACGGACGCACACACACAAAGACTAAGATCCCCCGTGTAACCTCAACAGACTGTAGGGGCAAGTGCTGTTAGCGAGCAGCTACGAAGGCCGGAACGGCACACGAGGGGCGGGTGGCCAGCACTACGCCGACCGCCTTTGTCTCCCTAGTGGCGATGTTTACTACACACCGTACCAGGTACTCATTTGAGGCCGAGTCGACCTAGGGGAGGCCCGGGACCGGCTCAGATAATCTTCACTGGTGTTGGCCGTGAGCGGGAATCGAACCCGGGTTGCCGGGTTGATAGCGCAGCGCGCTAACCGCTACACCACCGCTCCCAACTACACATACACGCACGCACATACACGCGCACACACATGTTCACGCATGCAATATTGGGGGCGGATGGCAGAGGTCGCAACCGGGAACCCGATACCCGTACCCTACCCGATACCCGGCTTCCCGGCCGGGTACGGGTACCCGTTTGCGACCCTGGTGCGGCCGGGTACGGGTAGACCGTGAGTCACTGGTGAGTCACCGTTTGTCACTCATTTCCCAACGTCTTGTCTCTTCTCACAATTCAAGTTCCTAGAATCAACCCACCCGCGCCTGCAACGTGGCTTCATCCCAGACGTCGCAATCAGGTACCCGATACCCGTACCCTACCCGTATCCGGCTGGGTACGGGTAGGGTACGGGTACGGGTAAGGAATCAAAACCCGTTTGCGACCTCTGGTGGGTGGGGATCAAAGGGGGCGGATCAGAGGGGAGGGGTGTGTTCCTGACCTTCTCGATGTAGCCGGCCACCAGAGCCTCCATGAGCTTGAGGTCTGCACCCTGCAAGCCGCTGAAAGCCGGCGCCATCATGGACAGGGCCTCCTGGATGCAGAGCCGATCTTCGGGTCCTCCTGAACGACGGGGTGGGGGTTGGGTGGGTACAGTCACAGCGGTAGCAAGATAAAGATGCCTTTGTTACGTACGTAGTCAACCGTGCGAATCGGGGTGCCGGGGAAAGACAGCGAACTGAACGGCGCACGGCAGATGCGGTCACCAACCCCATTCGTGACGGGGCACCACGGTGGCTCGGAGATGTGAACTCCTCGCCTGATATGCAGGAGGTCGTGGGTTCGATCCCGACCCTGACGATGCCTGCTGTGTATTTGGAGTTTGCGTGTCTCTCTCTCATCATCATCACGGTGGCTAGGAGATGTTAACTCCCTCGCCTGATATGCAGGAGGTCGTGGGTTCGATCCCGACCCTGACGATGCCTGCTGTGTATTTGGAGTTTGCGTGTCTCTCTCTCTCATCACGGTGGCTAGGAGATGTTAACTCCCTCGCCTGGTATGCAGGAGGTCGTGGGTTCGATCCTACCCTGGCCGCCGGCTGTATGTTTGGAGTTTGCGTGTCTCTCTCATCATCATCATCACGGTGGCTAGGAGATGTTAACTCCCTCGCCTGGTATGCAGGAGGTCGTGGTTCGATCCCGACCCTGCGATGCCTGCTGTGTATTTGGAGTTTGCGTGTCTCTCTCTCTCTCTCACGGTGGCGAGATTTGACTCCCTGGCCTGGTATGCAGGAAGTCGTGGGTTCGATCCCGACCCTGCCGCCGGCTGTATGTTTGGGTTTGCATGTTCTCGCTGTGGTTTTTCCCCCTCCACATTAGAATCAACATGCGTTAGGGCATTTGGCTGCTGTAAATTTCCACGCGATAAGCCACTTCGTTGAGCTATCATTTGTGATCGCGGTCGCACNAACCGTGGGTTATCCAGGCCAGCCCCGCCGCACCGCGATTAGACCGTGGTACGTGATCCAGCGTTAATACCCGTACCGCGTGTAANGGGGGCACCTGCCGACCTCCGAACTGCGTACCAGATGTCCAACGCTCGGGAGGGCCTGCAACATGAAAAAAAACGATGTTCGGAACAACGACAGAAGAAATAAATAATAAGTTAACCCGTAAAAACAAAGTTTTTCACTATAAATCCTTTATATGCGTGGCGGCTAGAGTCCTCTCGTCCTCTGGCTTGAGATGGCTGCCACCTATGGGTCAGATGATTGCATTGCACCATTAAGCAATTGGTAATTAAATATATTTTTGTCCTAAAAAGTGTAAAATTTTGGAAAAACAACGAACATAAATTGTCACGCACAACGAGTCTGTGTGCAAAATGTCAGCTCGATTGGATCACGGCAAGTGGGTTAAAAAACGACCGAAAGATTTGCACGGTCCTAAGCAAGCAAGCGAACTTAATATAAAGGATTTAAAAATATGCGGGCAGGCAGCACAGATTTCTGGGCACGCTGCACAGATTTCTGGGCACGCTGCACAGATTTCTGGCCACGCTGCACAGATTTCTGGCCACGCTGCACAGATTTCTGGCAGGCTGCACAGATTTCTGGCCCACGCCGCACAGATTTCTGACCACGCTGCACAGATTTTGGCCACGCTGCACAGATTTCTGACCACGCTGCACAGATTTCTGGCCACGCTGCACAGATTTCTGGCCACGCTGCACAGATTTCTGGGCACGCCGCACAGATTTCTGACCACGCCGCACAGATTTCTGACCACGCCGCACAGATTTCTGACCACGCCGCACAGATTTCTGACCACGCTGCACAGATTTCTGACCACGCCGCACAGATTTCTGACCACGCTGCACAGATTTCTGACCATGCTGCACAGATTTCTGGGCACGCCGCACAGATTTCTGACCACGCTGCACAGATTTCTGACCACGCCGCACGGATTTCTGGCCACGCTGCACAGATTTCTGGACACGCTGCACAGATTTCTGGCCACGCCGCACAGATTTCTGGGCACGCTGCACAGATTTCTGGCCACGCCGCACAGATTTCTGGCCACGCTGCACAGATTTCTGGCCACGCCGCACAGATTTCTGGGCACGCCGCACAGATTTCTGGCCACGCTGCACAGATTTCTGGGCACGCCGCACAGATTTCTGGCCACGCCGCACAGATTTCTGGCCACGCCGCACAGATTTCTGGCCACGCCGCACAGATTTCTGGCCACGCCGCACAGATTTCTGGCCACGCCGCACAGATTTCTGGCCACGCCGCACAGATTTCTGGCCACGCCGCACAGATTTCTGGCCACGCTGCACAGATTTCTGGCCACGCCGCACAGATTTCTGGCCACGCTGCACAGATTTCTGGCCACGCTGCACAGATTTCTGGGCACGCCGCACAGATTTCTGGGCACGCTGCACAGATTTCTGGGCACGCTGCACAGATTTCTGGCCACGCTGCACAGATTTCTGGGCACGCTGCACGAGCAACAGGCCGTTCGTCGGTAAGTCGGTCAGTCAGTCCANCGNTGGTTTCCGCATCGTTTGTACCACCCTGCNGTCAAACGCCACCACCCTGCCCANCACTCCACCCANCGCCCCACCACTCCCACCCATGCCCCACCGCTCACCCACGCCCCACCACTCCCACCACTCCCACCCATGCCCACCACTCCCACCCATGNCCCACCACTCCCACCCATGCCCCACCACTCCCACCCATGCNCCACCACTCCCACCCATGCCCCACCACTCCCACCATGCCCCACCACTCCCACCCACGCCCACCACTCCCACCGCCCCACCACTCCCACCCATGCCCACCACCACCCANCGNCCCACCACTCCCACCACTCCCATCCCACCCATGCCCACCACTCCCACCCATGCCCCACCACTCCCACCACATGCCCCACCCGCCCACCACTCCACCCATGCCCCACCACTNCCACCCANCGCCCACCACACCCANCGCCCACCACTCCCACCCATGCCCCACCACTCCCACCATGCCCCACCACTCCCACCCATCCCACCCATCCCACCACTCCCACCGCCCCCCCCCTTGAGTACTCACGCGAGAGCTTTCCCACCGCCGTGTACGCGAGCGAGCGAAGCTTCGAGTCCTGCGGGGGGGCGGGGAGGGAACAGAAAAAGAAGATTCTAGATTTGAAGCTTTGTGACTTGCAAGGAATCATATTCTTAGGTTTTTTCGGTGAAGTCACGTAGGTGAAAATTTTTAATTAATAAAAGTAATAAAATGAAATAATTATTTTAAATATTTAATAAAAGTAAAAGAAAATAAAATAATTATTTTATTTTATATTTATTTTACTCTCGCTCGCTCACCGCTCGCTCTCTCGCTCGCTCTCTCGCTCGCTCTCTCGCTCACTCTCCCGCTCACTCTCCCGCTCACTCGCTCACTCTCTCACTCGCTCTCTCGTTAACTCTCTCGCTCACTCTCTCACTCTCTCACTCGCTCACTCTCTCGCTCGCTCACTCTCTCGCTCTCTCTCGCTCACTCTCTCACTCTGCCTCACCTCGCTCGCTCACTCTCTCGCTCCACCTCTCTCGCTCACCTCTCTCACCTCTCTCGCTCANTCTCTCACTCTGCTCGCTCACCTCTCTCACTCGCTCACTCTGCTCGCTCTCCTCTCTCACTCTCTCGCTCACTCTCTCGCTCACTCTCTCGCTCACTCTCTCGCTCACNCTCTCGCTCACTCTCTCGCTGTCTCTCCGCTGTCTCTCTCGCTCACTCTCTCACTCTCTCGCTCACTCTCTCGCTCACTCTCTCTCTCCTAACTCTCTCTCTCGCTCACTCTCTCGCTCACTCTCTCACCTCTCTCTCTCACTCGCTCACTCTCTCTCTCGCTAACTCTCTCTCTCGCTAACTCTCTCTCTCGCTCGCTCGCNCTCTCGCTCTCTCGCTCACTCTCTCGCTCACTCACCACTCTCTCGCTCGCTCTCTCACTCTCTCTCTCACTCTTTCCTCACCACTCTCTCACTCACTCTCTCACTCANTCTCTCACCACCTCTCTCACTCACTCTCTAACTCTCTCTCACTCACTCTCTCTCACTCANTCTCTCACTCTCTCTCCCATGCTCTCTCTCCCACTCTCTCTCCCACTCTCTCTCGCTCGCTCTTTCACGCTCGCCGCTATCTCACTCTCTCACTCGCTCTCTCGCTCGCTCACTCTCTCACTCTCTCGCTCACCTCTCTCTCTCTCGCTCACTCTCTCGCTCTCGCTCGCTCGCTCACTCTCTCGCTCACTCTCTCGCTCACTCTCTCGCTCACTCTCTCGCTCACTCTCTCGCTGTCTCTCTCGCTGTCTCTCTCGCTCACTCTCTCACTCTCTCGCTCACTCTCTCACTCTCTCGCTCACTCTCTCTCTCGCTCTCTCTCTCGCTCACTCTCTCGCTCACTCTCTCACTCTCTAGCTCACTCTCTCACTCGCTCACTCTCTCTCTCGCTCTCTCTCTCGCTCACTCTCTCGCTCGCTCACTCTCTCTCTCACTCTTTCGCTCACTCACTCACTCTCTCGCTCACTCACTCTCTCACTCACTCTCTCACTCACTCTCTCTCTCGCTCACTCTCTCGCTCACTCTCTCACTCTCTCTCCCACTCTCTCTCCACTCTCTCTCACTCTCTCGCTCGCTCTCTNGCTCGCTCGCTATCTCACTCTCTCACTCGCTCTCTCGCTCTCTCTCTCGCTCGCTCTCTCACTCTCTCGCTCGCTCTCTCACTCTCTCGCTCTCTCTCACTCTCTCGCTCACTCTCTCGCTCACTCTCTCGCTGTCTCTCTCGCTGTCTCTCTCGCTCACTCTCTTGCTCACTCTCTCACTCTCTCTCTCTCTCTCACTCGCTCACTCTCTCGCTAACTCTCCCGCTCACTCTCTCGCTCACTCTCTCGCTCTCTCGCTCACTCTCGCTCACTCACTCTCTCGCTCTCTCACTCTCTCACTCTCTCGCTCTCTCGCTNGCTCTCTCTCTCGCTCTNCACGCGCCCTTCCCGCAGTCCGACGGCCTCCGACGGTAGCTCATATCAGCATGCAGATCTCCCCTCTCTCTCTATCTCCCCATACCGCCCTTCGCCCCGCAACGGGGGTGAAGGCTCACCTCCTTGGACTCGTTGATGAGCTTTGTGAGTCCGTTGAGCAGCATCGGACCAAGCGGCTTGATCTTGGCTTCAGGGCACCTAGGGACCGAGGAGGGAGGGAGGGGGGGGGGAGTGGAGGTGCCAGGATTACCACGATCACACGCTTCACGAAGGCGCATCAGCAGAACCAGCGGTGGAAGCTCCAAATTCTTATTCTCATTCGGGGCGCCGAATAAGAACGCCTCGGACTCACACGGCGCAGATGTGGTGCACGAACTGCAGGGTGAGGCCCTTGAGTTTGGCGTTGGTGCTGGCTCCGAACAGCCCGTCAAACACGACCTGTGGACACCGGCAGGTTAACGACCGCTCAGAGGATGCATTGAAGCGACGATCCCCAACAACAACGGCGAAACCGGCAATTATAATGATCACCCGTGGCACCCGGGCTATAAAATACAATAATATGTATTGATGTAGATCTATACTAATAGGGTTTTCCCCCTTTTTTCTGGCAACAAAACTGACACCTTTTGCAAGGAATCATGTTTACATTAACCACAATACTTGCAGTCAAATGCAAACAAAAAACACAACTCTGATAATTGATGCATTGCCCTTGAAACTGATTGGTCCACACCAGAGACAGCTTTCTTTAGAGCCTAGTCTCATATGGTGTTCGACCAGATGACGCCAAAAGGCGCACAGCACAAAGACAACGCACTAGCAGAGTAACGAGAGCTCGGGTGAGCAGCTACATCATGGACCTCCTTTGCCAGTACCAAAATATACTGATAGGGTTTTTCCCCGAGCTCTCATTACTCTGGTAGTGCATTGTCTTTGAACTGTGCGCCTTTTGGCGTCCTCTGGTCGAACACCATATGAGACTAGGCTCTAAAGAAAGCTGTCTCTGGTGTGGACCAATCAGTTTCAAAGACAATGCATAAATTACCAGAGTATTGTTTTTTGTTTGCATTTGACTGCAAGTATTGTGGTTAATGTAAGCATGATGCCTTGCAAAAGGTGCCACAGCGCGCCGGCCGAGTGTTGGAGAGCGATCAAACCACCCCCCCCCCCCCAAACAAAAAAACATTGCTCGCGAAAACCTCCGGCGTGTTAAACTCGATCGTGAGGAAGTCGCCTCGGTTGACAAGTCGTCGTTTTCGTGGAACGGATTGAAAAACTAAAAAAGAAACGTCCACCGAGGGAGGACTGTGTGAATCTACTAGATGGACCCTCCTTGGTAAGTAACAAAATGTTGTAATTGAAGTTTTGAGTCGCACGTACACACGTACGTAGACACGTACGTACGTACACACGTACACACAACAACAACCGTCATTCCCACGAAGGCGGTGACGCACCACGACGCTTCCAGGCATGTGCACCTTAGGCTACCACGGAAGTTTGAACGCCCGCCGGCAGACACGGGCAGACCCGCAGGCACGCACTGACAGATGACTGACGTACACACGCACACACACACACGCACGCACGTACACACGCACGCACGCACACACACACGCACGCACGCACTCACCTGTATGCAGGCTGGGAAGGTCTCTGCCGCTTGCCGCGACCTCAGCAGGTGCGGCGTGATCTTGAGCTTGATGCGCGTGCTCGCAGCCTCCCGCTTCTGGTCCGGCTTCATCGTGGAGCCCTGCGGAGGGCGACAGAGACGAGACGAGCGGGGGGGAAATCACACGCCGAGGCACCCAGGGGGTGGTTAGGAGATGTTCACTCCTTCGCCCGGTACAGGGAGGTCGTGGGTTCCATCCCGATGCTGACGATGCCTGCTGCTGTGTATTTGGAGTTTGCGGTGTCTCTCTCTCATCATCATCATCACAGTTGCGAGATGTTAACTACCTAGCTATAATGTGAGGCCGTAGTTAGTAGTGGTGATGATGATAATGATGATGATTGTGTTGTCTCTCAAATACACCTCAGCCTGTCACAATTGCCATGGTGACACCCCCTCTGCTTACGATGAAGTGATAACTACCGATGTTGTTCTGAGTGGTGGTGGCTCGCGAAGGACGCTACTGGGCAGTTGGAGGCAGCCGCCCTTCAGCAACGATGGAGGGCGGAGGCAGAGGTCGCAACCGGGTACTCGATACCCGTACCCTACCCGATACCCGGCTACCCGTACCCGGCCGGGTACGGGTAGCCGTTTGCAACCCTGGTGCGGCGGGTACGGGTAGGCCGTGAGTCACTGGTGAGTAACTGTTTGTCACTCATTTCCCAACGTCTTGTCTCTTCTCACAATTCAAGTTCCTAGAATCAACCCACCGCGCCTGCAACATGGCTTCATCCCCGAGGTCGCAATCGGGTACCCGATACCCGTACCCTACCCGTACCCGGCCGGGTACGGGTAGGGTACGGGTACGGGTACGGACGGGTACGGGTACGGGTAAGGAATCAAAACCGTTTGCGACCTCTGCCAGGCGGAGGAGCGACGCTCACAACGACGAGCCGGGGCTGGCACTGTCGGCGCATCTGCCGGTCGTCTCGGTCGTCAACCCGTGGCGACGATTCAAAGCAAGCGGGCGCAGAGCCGTGGTTGGCTACGTACGAAATCCGGCACGGCACGGCACGGCAACTCACGTCTTTGGTCTTGAGCGGCACGTCTCCCAGGTAGACGCGGTACAGCTTGTTCACCAGCGCCGTGCTGTTCCAGTCAACCGTGCTGCGCACACAACAAACAATACGGAGCCAAAGATCCCCCCCCCGTACAGCATTAACAGGACGTTGACAGCGAGCAGCAGCGCCTATGAAGGCCGGCGCTGTGGTTACACGAGGGGTGGGGTGGCCAGCACCACCACGCCCGACCGCCTTTGTCTCCCCCAGTGGCGGTGTCGACACGCCGCCGCACCAGGAACTCGTTTTGAGGCCGAGTCGACCTAGGGGAGGAGGCCCGGGAACGGCTCGGATGATCGCCGCCCGTGTTGGCCGTGAGCGGGAATCGAACGCGGGTCGCCGGGTTCGTAGCGCGGCGTAGCGCTAACCGTAGCGCCACCGCTCCCCACAACAACAACAACCGCCATTCGCCACTAAGTGGCGGTGACGTCACCACGACGCTTGTGCCAGGCCATGTGCACGTCAAGGCCACGTGAAGTGTCGAACGCCCGCCGGCAGGAGGTCGCGGGGCAGACCCAGCAGGTGCCACGGGTCGACTGAGATGACTGGCATCGCCACTACCATCACCACCACCACCGCTGCCACCATCGCCACCATCGCCGCCACAATCATCACGCCACCAGCATCAATGATGATGGTGGTGGTGGTGGTGATGCACCCACTGTGCCGCCTACCGTGCCAACCGCTCCCCACACACACACACAACGCAAATAACAAACGCGCACACGGGGAACATTTTGCTTAAACAGCTGCAAGTAACGGGGAATGTGCTCGCTGTAGTAACGGGAAGCGGAAGCNGGGGGGGGGAAGCGGGGGGGGGGGGAGCGGAAGCNGGGGGGGGAGCGGGGGTGGGAGTGTGGGGGACCCACAGGAGCCCCCCCCCCTCCCCCCACCTACCCGAGGCGGCGCCTCAGCTCCATCTCGGCGGCGGTGGCGACGCTGTGTCGCGAGTCGCTGGAGGCCACCACGAGGTGCACGAGGAGCTCCGTCTCCGCAAAGACGTCCTGCTCCGCCAGGCGCACCACCCAGCTTGCACTGCGGGGCAAAGGCAAAGACAAAGATTCCACCAGGGTGTAGCCTCGGCGGACCGTCGGGGGCAAGTGCCATTCGCGAGCTGCGCGTGTGTGCGTGGTTGGGTGCGTGGGTGCGTGGGTGGGTGCGTGGTGGGTGCGTGGGTGGGTGCGTGGGTGCGTGGGTGGTGCGTGGATGCGTGGGTGGGTGGTGGTGGGTGCGTGGGTGGGTGGTGGATGGGTGGGTGCGTGGGTGGTGGTGGGTGGGTGNGTGGTGGGTGCGTGGGTGGGTGGTGCGTGGGTGGGTGCGTGGTGGTGCGTGGTGGGTGCGTGGGTGGGTGGGTGAGTGGGTGGGTGCGTGGGTGGTGGGTGGGTGCGTGGGTGGGTGCGTGGTGGTGCGTGGGTGCGTGAGTGTGGGTGGGTGCGTGGTGCGTGGTGGGTGCGTGGATGCGCGTGGTGGGTGGGTGCGTGGGTGGGTGCGTGGGTGCGTGGGTGCGTGGTGGTGGGTGCGTGGGTGGGTGCGTGGGCGCGTGGGTGGGTGGTGCGTGGGTGGGTGCGTGGGTGCGTGGGTGGTGGTGGTGGGTGCGTGGGTGCGTGGGTGGGTGCGTGGTGGGTGGGTGNGTGGTGGGTGCGTGGGTGGGTGGTGGGTGCGTGGGTGCGTGGGTGGGTGAGTGGTGGGTGCGTGGTGCGTGGGTGGTGAGTGGGTGCGTGGGTGCGTGGNGGTGCGTGGTGGGTGAGTGGTNGNTGCGTGGGGGGTGCGTGGGTGGGTGGCGCGTGGGTGGGTGCGTGGGTGGGTGCGTGGGTGCTGGGTGGNTGAGTGGGTGCGTGGGTGGGTGGTGGGTGGGTGCGTGGTGGTGGGTGCGTGGGTGGTGGGTGCGTGGGTGGGTGCGTGGGTGGGTGGGTGGGTGCGTGGGTGGGTGCGTGGGTGCGTGGGTGCGTGGGTGAGTGGGTGGGTGCGTGGGTGGGTGCGTGGGTGGTGGGTGAGTGGTGGTGCGTGGGTGGTGAGTGGGTGCGTGGGTGCGTGGGTGGGTGAGTGCGTGGGTGCGTGGGTGCGTGGGTGGGTGAGTGGTGCGTGGGTGGTGGGTGCGTGGGTGGGTGAGTGGGTGGGTGCGTGGTGGGTGCGTGGGTGGGTGGGCGCGTGGGTGGGTGCGTGGGTGGGTGCGTGGGTGCGTGGGTGCGTGGGTGGATGAGTGGGTGCGTGGGTGGGTGCGTGGGTGGGGGGGGGCATGGGTGGGGGGGGGGGGCGCGTGGGTGTCTCCCCAGTAGGCGATGTTTCTACACGCCGCTCCAGGTACTCATTTAAGGCCGAGTCGACCCAGGGGAGAGGCCCAGGACCGGTTCAGATGCCCGTCAGCGCTGTCAGCGGCAGCGGTCACCCGCTATTCCGCCGCTCCCCACGCTACGTACAGCAGAGGTCGCAACCGGGTACCCGATACCCGTACCCTACCCGATACCGGCTACCCGTACCCGGCCGGGTACGGGTACGGGTAGCCGTTTGCGACCCTGGTGCGGCCGGGTACGAGTAGGCCGTGAGTCACTGGTGAGTAACCGTTTGTCACTCATTTCGGGTAGAGTACGGGTACGGGTAGGGAACGGCTACCAGTACCCGGCTGGGTACGGGTAGCCGGGTACGGCCGGGTACGGGTAGGGAATCAAAACCTGTTTGCGACCTCTGACGCACAGACGCTCGCCCGGCTGTGAGAGGGTGACACGGATCGGGATGCGACTGGGCCAGCGAGGAGGGGGCGGGGAGGGAGGGGGAGGGAGGGGGCGGGGAGGGAGGGGGCGGAGGGGGGCGGGGAGGGAGGGGGCGGAGGGGGCGGGGAGGGAGGGGGAGGGGGGGGGGAGGGAGGGGGGAGGGAGGGAGGGGGCGGGGAGGGAGGAGGGGGGGGGAGGGAGGGAGCGAGGGAGGGAGGGGTCAGGANGGGGGCCCTCCCCCCACCTGCTCCAGCTCCTCGGGCCCCAGGGGACGTCCCCCTGAGTCTGCGTGCGGCGTGGAGGCTCATCCCGGCGGGGCGCGGGGAGCCCCTCGCCCTCTGGTGCGGCGGCAGCGCCGGCGGTGCCACTTGCTGCTGCTGCTCCCAGAACCACGCTGCAAGAGGGGGGGTGGGGGGGGTGGGCAGCCGTGGTCAACGGGATGGTGAGGGGGCAGCATCAACGTCATCACCCCCCCCCACCCCTCCTCAACCAGCCCCCTCCTCCACTCCACCCCANCCCCCCTCCTCCCACTCCACCCCTCCTCCACCCCCCTCCCTCCCCACTCCACCCCCCGCACCCCCTCCCCACTCCACCCCCTCTCCTCCACTCCACTGCACCCCCTACCCCAAACCCACCCTCTCCCCACTCTGAAACCCCCCGCCCCATTCTGTTCCCCCTGCCCATCTCTCCCCACCCCCCCCACCCCCCCCACCCCCCCCCCACCCCCCCGCACCCGTAGGCATGAGCACGACGTCGAGCATGAAGTCGCGCAGGACGTGAGCGGCGCGAGGCTTCTCCGCCAGGTTGAAGAGGGCGGCGCGGCGAGCCGCGTCCGCCGGGTAGCGCAGGTGCACCAGCACCGGCATCAGCAGCTGCAGCAGGCTGGGGGGGGTGGGGGTGTAAGTTAGAGCAGGTGCACCAGCACCAGCATCAGCAGCTGCAGGAGGCTGGGGGCTGGGGGGGGCAAGGGGGAGATGTGAAGAGAAGAAGTGAGGTAAGGCGGCGCAGAGTGGAGGGAGAATGGGGGACAGAGAGAGGGAGAATGGTGGAGGGTGGCTCAGCATTGCAGCAAAGATCGACCGTCGACCGGAGGAGCGACGTACGAAGCTTTGGTGGATGGAGCGGAGAGCAAATGGGAGCGAGAGTGAGTGACAGGTGAAGACATAGCAGGCAGGCAGGAGATGATGCGGCGGTGGGGCGGTGGTGAGTGACACCAACGGGCGATCTCGAAATAAGGTGGCGAGCGGCGACGGAGAGAGACAGAGAGAGACAGAGAGACAGAGAGAGACACAGAGAGAGACACAGACACACAGAGAGACAGAGAGACAGAGAGAGACAGAGAGACAGAGAGACACACTCAGAGAGACAGACAGAGAGACAGACACACAGAGAGAGAGACAGAGAGAGACACAGAGAGAGACACAGACACACCGAGAGAGACAGAGAGACTCAGAGAGAGACAGAGAGACAGAGAGACACACTCAGAGAGACAGACAGAGAGACAGAGAGACACACAGAGAGAGAGAGACACAGAGAGAGACGCACAGCGGACGAGTGCCCCCCCCCACCTGTCCTGCTGCGGGGTGGTCGCCCCCGATGGCGTTGACGAGGGTGGGCGCCAGCTCGCACTGCGCCTGCAGGGGCAGGCGCGGGAACCCCAGCTTGATGTAGATGATGGTGAAGTTCTACACGGGGGGAGGGGGGGGCGTGAGGGGGGGGGGTGAGGGGTGGGGGACATTTAACTTGACTTGTGTTAAAATAATAAAATAAAACATAATAAAATAATTCTCACGGTAAGTCACGTAGAATGAAAATAATAAAATAATAAAAATAAAACATCATAAATAATTCTCACGGTAAAGTCACGTAGAATGAAAATAATAAATAATAAAAATAAAACATCATNAAATAATTCTCACGGTAAAGTCACGTAGAATGAAAATAATAAATAATAAAATAAAACATCATAAATAATTCTCACGGTAAAGTCACGTAGAATGAAAATAATAAAATAATAAAACATCATAAAATAATTCTCACGGTAAAGTCACGTAGAATGAAAATAATAAAATAATAAAAATAAAACATCATAAATAATTCTCACGGTAAAGTCACGTAGAATGAAAATAATAAAATAATNAAAATAAAACATCATAAAATAATTCTCACGGTAAAGTCACGTAGAATGAAATAATAAAATAATAAAAAAAACATCATAAATAATTCTCACGGTAAAGTCACGTAGAATGAAATAATAAAATAATAAAATAAAACATCATTAAATAATTCTCACGGTAAAGTCAGTAGAATGAAAATAAAAAATAAAAATAAAACATCATAAAATAATTCTCACGGTAAAGTCACGTAGAATGAAATAATAAAATAATAAAAATAAAACATCATAAATAATTCTCACGGTAAAGTCACGTAGAATGAAATAATAAAATAATAAAAATAAAACATCATAAAATAATTCTCACGGTAAAGTCACGTAGAATGAAAATAATAAAATAATAAAAATAAAACATCATAAATAATTCTCACGGTAAGTCACGTAGAATGAAAATAATAAAATAATAAAAATAAACATCATAAATAATTCTCACGGTAAAGTCACGTAGAATGAAAATAATAAATAATAAAAATAAAACATCATAAATAATTCTCACGGTAAAGTCACGTAGAATGAAAATAATAAAATAATAAAAATAAAACATCATTAAATAATTCTCACGGTAAAGTCACGTAGAATGAAAATAATAAAATAATAAAACATCATAAAATAATTCTCACGACGTTTCGGCCACAACGACGCAAGCAGCCGTCCTCAGGTGAAGACCAGAACCAAGAAGATGAATCCCTGCAGTCACGGAAGCTTTAAATCGACATTTGACTTGTGTTTGTCGTGGTGAAAACTTGCAATCAAAATTTTGTCGACTTCGCGTTGTCCAACCGATTGCACATTTGTGCAACACGTACTCGCATCCGGTGACAGTGCATGCCCGTATGAAAATCGGCATCGATTAATCAATTAATTCGCTACTTTTAAACAATTAACTTTTTTCTTCTCGGCTCTTTCGGTAAAGTCACGTGGAAGGGAGATAATCAAATGATAACATGATTCCTTGCAAAAGGTGTCAGTTTTTGTTGGCAGAAAAATGGGGGAAAAACACTATTAGTCTATTTTGGTACTGGCAAAGGAGGTCCCACGATGTAGCTGCTCACCCCGAGCTCTCGTTACTCTGGTAGTGCGTTGTCTTTGAACTGTGCGCCTTTTGGCGTCATCTGGTCGAACACCATATGAGACTAGGCTCCAAAGAAAGCTGTCTCTGGTGCGGACCAATCAGTTTCAAGGACAACGCATCAATTATCAGAGTATTGTTTTTTGTTTACATTTGACTGCAAGTATTGTGGTCAATGTAGACATGATTCCTTGCAAAAGGTGGCAGTTTTTGTTGCCAGAAAAAAGGGGAAAAACCCCATATTAGTATGTTTAATGAAGCTGTTAGTAAAACCGTTGCTTTTAAAAAAACTCTTTTTTTCGTTTCAACAAAACCCAACGGCGAGTTCCCTCGTTGAACGCGTGAGCGGCGATTGAGACACGCCCCCGCCCCCCTGCCCCCGCGCCCCCCCACACTGAGAAGCAGTGAGTCCAACTGGGGAAAGAAAAATAAACCCGTAAAAACAAAGTTTTTCACTATAAATCCTTTATATGCGTGGCGGCTAGAGTCCTCTCGTCCTCTGGCTTGAGATGGCTGCCACCTATGGGTCAGATGATTGCCTGCCACCATTAAGCAATTGGTAATTAAATATAAAAAAAAATCCCTAAACAGTGTAAAATTTAGGNATTTTTTTCACGAAAATTAATTGTCACGCACAACGAGTCTGTGTGGAAAATGTCAGCTCGATTGGATCACGGGAAGTGGGTTAAAAAACGACTGAAAGATTTGCACGGTCGTAAGCGCGCAAGCAAGCAAGCAAGCGAACTTAATATAAGGATTTAAAAAAGATCCGCTTCAGGCGAGGTTTCTGCCGAGCGGCTGAACGGAGTTGGCGCCGCGTGGCCGCGTCACCCCCGCGCCCCTTGGCCAAGCGCCGGCGAAAGTTGACGTCGAAGAACTACTGCCGGAGAGAGGCCGCTTGAAGAATCGGGCTTTGTATCGACCTCCGCTTCGTTTGCCGATTGCCGGCAGGCCCCGAAAAGCGGCGGCGGCGGCGACGTCCGTCGCGGGGGTTTCCCGAGCGGAGGATTGTGGGTAGGAAACGGGGGGGGGGCGGCACTCACGGTGACGAAGGAGAGGGCCGCTGGGTCCTGGTACTGGACCAGCAGCGTCTCCACGGGCAGCTGAATCTTGGGACGGCTCTTCACCCGCTTGTTCAGGTGCACCAGCAGCTCCATGACCTGCCGCCAGAGGTCGCAAGCGGGTTTTGATTCCTTACCCGTACCCGGCCGCACCAGGTTCGCAAACGGGTACCTGTACTCTACCCGTACCCGTACCCTACCCGTACCCGTACCCTACCCGATACCCGTACCCGTACCCTACCGGCCGGGTACGAGTATCGGGTACCCGATTGCGACCTCTGGGATGAAGCCATGTTGCAGGCGCGGGTGGGTTGATTCTAGGAACTTGAATTGTGAGAAGAGACAAGACGTTTGGAAATGAGTGACAAACAGTTACTCACCAGTGACTCACGGTCTACCCGGCTACCCTTACCGGCCGCACCAGGGTCGCAAACGGCTACCCGTACCCGGCCGGGTACGGGTAGCCGGGTATCGGGTAGGGCACGGGTATCGGGTACCTGATTGCGACCTCTGCCTGCCGCCGTGGGTGGGTGGGTGGGTTGGTTGGTGGGTGGGTTGGTTGGTGGGTGGGTGGGTTGGTTGGTTGGTGGGTGGGTGGGTTGGTGGGTGGGTTGGTGGGTGGGTGGGTGGGTGGGTTGGTGGTGGGGGGAACGCACGCACGTAAGTATGTTCAACTTCGGACACTGTCCGTGCTGGACACTGCGTGTGATGAACACTGCCCGTGACGGACACTGGTAGAATTCACCACCCCGGTGGTAGCGACGACCAACGCCGCCTTGTGCTCACGGACGAGACCTGCAGCCGCATTTACCTCCCCAGTGGCGATGTCTACTACACACCGCACCAGGTACTCGTTTGAGGCTGAGTCGACCTAGGGGATGCCCAGGTACTGGTTCAGATAATCGTCACTTGGTGTTGGCTAACCGCTACACTACGCTCCCCACACTCACACACACTCACTCACACACTCACACACACTCACACAATCTCCGACTCACTCACACACTCACTCACACACACACTCACACTCTCACTCTCTCACTCACACACTCACACACTCACACACTNTCACTCTCACACACACTCTCACACACACACTCTCACACACACTCTCACACACACTCTCACACACACTCACCACACACACTCTCACTCTCACACACACACACTCTCCCACACACACTCTCACACACACACACACTCACTCACACACTCACACACTCTCGCTCACCCTCACACTCACACACACACACACACACTCACACTCACTCACACACACACTCACACACACTCACACACACACACACTCACTCTCACACACTCACTCTCACACACACACTCACACACACACACTCTCACTCACCCTCACACTCTCACACACACAACAACAACAACAACCGCCATTCGCCACTAAGTGGCGGTGACGTCACCACGATGCTTGTGCCAGGCCAAGTGCACCTTGAGGCCACGTGAAGTGTCGAAAGCCCGCTGGCAGGAGGTCACGGGGCAGACCCAGGTGCCACTGGTCGACTGACCGAGATGACCGAGATGACTGGCTGATGCACCACCTGTGCCCCCTACTGTGCCAACTTGCTGTGCTTTAGCCACCCGGCGCTCCGCTCGTTGTTGTGAGCGTCGCTCCTCCGCCCTCCGTTGTTGTTGGAGGGCGACTGCCTCCAACTGCCCAGTAGCGTCCTACACGAGCCTCCTCCACTGAGGCCGATCTTGACACCGCTGGTACCAGTCATCGGCAAGTCCACTCAGCTCCACGTCCTCCTGTACCACATCACTCCATCTCTTCTCCAGCCCGTGCCGCGCCCGTCTAGCCCCTCGATCCGGCCGAACAAAAGCTGTTTAGGCATGCGGTGGCTGGGCATGCGGGCTACATGACCCAGCCAACGCAGCCTTGCCTGCCGGAGGAGCTCACTGATGGGACTTTGCCCAGATCTTTCAAGGATTTG
>WFAB01001745.1:67500-77500 GCA_018977245.1 Lethenteron camtschaticum
GTGCAGCTACTACTACACGTGCAGCTACTACTACACGTGCAGCTACTACTACACGTGCAGCTACTACTACACGCGCAGCTACTACTACACGTGCAGCTACTGCTACACGTGCAGCTACTGCTACACGTGTAGCTACTACTACACGTGCAGCTACTGCTACACGTGCAGCTACTGCTACACGTGCAGCTACTGCTACACGTGTAGCTACTACTACACGTGCAGCTACTACTACACATGCAGCTACTACTACATGCGCAGCTACTACTACATGTGTAGCTACTACACCACGTGCAGCTACTGCTACACGTGTAGCTACTACTACACGTGCAGCTACTACACCACGTGCAGCTACTGCTACACGTGTAGCTACTACTACACGTGCAGCTACTGCTACACGTGCAGCTACTGCTACACGCGCAGCTACTACTACACGCGCAGCTACTACTACACGCGCAGCTACTACTACACGCGTAGCTGCTACTACACGCGTAGCTACTACTACACGCGCAGCTACTACTACACGTGCAGCTACTACACCACGTGCAGCTACTACTACACGTGCAGCTACTACTACACGTGCAGCTACTACTACACGTGCAGCTACTACTACTAGCTACTACTACTAGCTACTACTACACGTGTAGCTACTACTACACGTGTAGCTACTACTACACGTGTAGCTACTACTACACGTGCAGCTACTACTACACGTGTAGCTACTACTACACGTGCAGCTACTACTACACGTGTAGGTACTACTACACGTGCAGCTACTACTACACGTGTAGCTACTACTACACGTGCAGCTACTACTACACGTGCAGCTACTACTACTCGTGCAGCTACTACTACACGTGTAGCTACTACTACATGCGCAGCTACTACTACATGCGCAGCTACTACACACGCGCAGCTACTACTACACGTGTAGCTACTACTACTAGCTACTACTACACGTGTAGCTACTACTACACGCGTAGCTACTACTACATGTGTAGCTACTACGTGTGAGGCCCGCGAAATCATTTGGTGTGGCCCTGCCAAGGCAACCGCAGTCGGGACTCGAAATTCAATAAATCTCGGAGCAAACCTGGAAAAGCAGTTGCGAGTAGCAGCAACATCATCAATACCAGCTGACATCACCACACGCCTCGCCAAAAAGAGAAGCAGTTCCAGCCCATCGCAATAGGGGCGAGTTAATGAAATGTTTGACCAAATATAACAGGTATTCTTGTTCTTTCGGTAAAGTCACGTAGAAGGGAAATAATAAAACAATAATATAAAGCAATAAAAAATGTTCACGACGTTTCGACTGCGACACAAAGCAACCGTCATCAGGTGTGAGATCCACAGCAAGAAAATNAAAAAAAAATCAAATATAACAGGCCAATTTTTAAGTTGATAATTTTGTATGGCCGGCAAATGATGTTATTAATATCCAAATGGTAGAAAAAAAGGTTCCCCACCCCTGGTTTAGATAGAGAAGATTATTCGTAAGAGGAAGCACCTTGCAAATGCCCCACTAAGAATGTTCGGCATGAGACGAGTCTTTTTTATTATTGCAAAGCAAGACTTGCCACTTCCTCCGATCAGGGACTTTCCACCAGAGGTCGCAACCGGGTACCCGATACCCGTACCCGATCCGGCTACCGTTTGCGACCCTGGTGCGGCCGGGTACGGGCACGGGTAGGCCGTGAGTCACTGGCGAGTCACCGTTTGTCACTCATTTCCCAACGTCTTGTCTCTTCTCACAATTCAAGTTCCTAGAATCAACCCACCGCGCCTGCAACATGGCTTCATCCCAGAGGTCGCAATCGGTACCCGTACCCGTACCCTACCCGTACCCGGCCGGTACGTGTAGGGTACGGTACCAGAGTCGCAAACGGGTTTTGATTATTTACCCGTACCCGTACCCGGCCGTACCAGGGTTGCAAATGGGTACCGTACCCGGCCGGGTACGGGTAGCGGGTATCGGTAGGGTACGGGTATCGAGTACCCGGTTGCGACCTCTGGTACGGGTACCCATTTGCGACCCTCGTGCGGCCGGTACGGGTACGGGTAAGGAATCAAAACCCGTTTGCGACCTCTGGGGTGCGCGTGTCAAGATGACAAGATGTGGGGGGAGCGGCGGTGCAGCGGTCAGCGCTACGCTTCGCTCCGAGCCCGGCGACCCGAGTTGGAGTCCCACAACACCGGTGACGATCATCGGAACCGGTCCTGGGCCTCCCCTGGGTCGACACGGCCTCAAATGAGCACACCTGGTGCGGTGCGTAGTAAACATCGCGAGTAGGGAGACAAAGGCGGTCGGGCGTGGTGCTGGCCACGCACCCTCGTGTGTCGTTCCGGCCTTCATAGGTGCTCGCTAACAGCCACTTGCCCCGAGTCTTTGTCAAGATGACAGCATTGCGGGAACGAAAAGTCCCAATCCTCCGTGGAGGGACTTTCCAGGTGAAATATTGAAATAAAGACGCGGTACTATTGAAACCTCCCGTGAGCCCTGGTTGGCTGCGTAGGGCGCGAAAGAAGTTCAACGTACTACGTAACATCTGAAGTGTCGCTCATCGTTATCAACATCGGCCATGCCCAATCCACTGCTGGATGAGGAGCCCTTTCCCTAAATCATTGTTTAGGAGGCCTGGCAATGAAATGTACACGGCAACTTTCCGTTTCACTGCTACTCCATGGACTCACTAACACTGCTACCCATGGACTCACTAACACTGCCACCCATAGACTCACTAACACTGACACCCATAGACTCACTAACACTGCTACCCATAGACTCACACTGATACCCATAGACTCACTAACACTGCTACCCATAGACTCACTAACACTGCTACCCATAGACTCACTAACACCGCTACCCATAGACTCACTCGCACTGCCACCCATAGACTCACTAACACTGCCACCCATGGACTCACTAATACTGACACCCATAGACTCACTAACACTGCTACCCATAGACTCACCAATACTGATACCCATAGACTCACTAACACGCTACCATAGACTCACTAACACTGCTACCCATAGACTCACTCACACAGCTACCCATAGACTCACTAACACTGCTACCCATAGACTCACTAGCACTGCTACCCATAGACTCACTAACACTGCTACCCATAGACTCACTAACAATGACACCCATAGACTCACTAACACCGCTACCCATAGACTTACTAACACCGCTACCCATAGACTCACTAATACTGCTACCGATAGACTCACTAACACTGACACCCATAGACTCACTAGCACTGCCACCCATAGACTCACTAACACTGCTACCCAGACTCACTAACACTGCTACCCATAGACTCACTAACACTGACACCCATAGACTCACTAGCACTGCCACCCATAGACTCACTAACACTGCTACCCATAGACTCACTAACACCGCTACCCATAGACTCACTAACACTGCTACACATAGACTCACCAACACTGCCACCCATAGACGCACTAACACTGCTACCATAGACTCACTAACACTGCTACCCATAGACTCACTAACACTGCTACCCAGACTCACTAACACTGCTACCCATACTCACTAACACTGACACCCATAGACTCACTAACACTGCTACCCATAGACTAACACCGCTACCCATACTCACTAACACTGACACCCATAGACTCACTAACACCGCTACCCATAGACTCACTAACACTGCTACCCATGGACTCACTAACACTGACACCCATAGACTAACACTGCTACCCATAGACTAACACCGCTACCCATAGACTCACTAACACTGCTACCATAGACTAACACCGCTACCCATAGACTCACTAACACTGACACCTATAGACCCACACATCCACCCATGATTGGAAGGACGCAGCAGCTGTTTACAAGTTGCTGGGTTTCGCAACGGATTTCCGCAATGAGTGCGCGACCAGTGAGAGAGACACAGGAGAGAGACACAGGAGAGAGACACAGGAGAGAGACACAGGAGAGAGACACAAGGGGTGAGAGAGACACAGGAGAGAGACAAGGGGAGTGGACACAGGATAGAGACACAGGAGAGAGACACAGGAGAGAGAGGGGAGTGAGACACAGGATAGAGACACAGGAGAGAGACACGGGAGAGAGACAAGGGGAGTGAGACACAGGATAGAGACACAGGGGGTGAGAGAGACACAGGGGACGAGGGAGAGAGAAGGGAGAGAGACACAGGATAGAGACACAGGAGAGAGACACGGGAGAGAGACAAGGGGCGTGAGAGAGAGTGAAGGGAGGGAGACAGAGGAGAGAGACAAGGGAGAGAGACGCAGGAGAGAGNCACAGGGGCGTGAGAGAGACACANGGGAGATACGAGGGAGAGAGACAAGGAAGAGAGATACACAAGGGGGAGATACGAGGGAGAGNCTCAAGGGTGACTCAAGGGGAGAGAGAGACACATGGGGAGACACAAGGGGGAGACACAGGAGAGCGAGGGAGGGAGACACACAGGAGAGAGACAAGGAGAGAGACACAGGGGGAGACACAGGGGGAGACACAGGAGANGATGGGAGGGAGACACAAGGGAGAGACACGAGGAGAGAGTGAATACGAGTGGGAGAAGGGAGANGATTGATGAGGAGGTGAGAGGGAGTNGAANGGAGAGTGAATGAAGAGAGGCAAGAGGGAGCGAGAGAGGAGTGAGAGCGAAGGGAGAGTGGAGGGAGATTGAAGGGAGAGCCGGTGGTGGGGGAGAGTGAAGGGAGATTTACAAGGGAGAGTTACGCAGGGAGAGTGGAGGGAGAGTGGAGGAGAGTGGANGGAGAGCCGGTGGTGGGGGGAGAGTGAAGGGAGAGTTAAGGGAGAGTGGAGGGAGAGTGGAGGGAGAGTTAAGGGAGAGTGGAGGGAGAGTGGAGGGAGAGTGGAGGGAGAGCCGGTGGTGGGGGGAGAGTGAAGGGAGATGACAAGGGAGAGTTAAGGGAGAGTGGAGGGAGAGTGGAGGGAGAGTGGAGGGAGAGCCGGTGGTGGGGGGAGAGTGAAGGGAGAGTTAAGGGAGAGTGGAGGGAGAGTGGAGGGAGAGTTAAGGAGAGTGGAGGGAGAGTGGAGGGAGAGTGGAGGGAGAGCCGGTGGTGGGGGGAGAGTGAAGGGAGAGTTAAGGGAGAGTGGAGGGAGAGTGGAGGGAGAGAGAAGGGAGAGTTAAGGGAGAGTGGAGGGAGAGTGGAGGGAGAGTGGNCGGTGGTGGGGGGAGAGTGAAGGGAGAGAAGGAGAGTGGAGGGAGAGTGAGGGAGAGAGAAGGGAGAGTGAAGGGAGAGTTAAGGGAGAGTGGAGGGAGAGTGGAGGGAGAGTCGGTGGTGGGGGGAGAGTGAAGGGAGAGTTAAGGGAGAGTGGAGGGAGAGTGGAGGGAGAGAGAAGGGAGAGTTAAGGGAGAGTGGAGGGAGAGTGGAGGGAGAGTGGGGGAGAGTGAAGGGAGAGTTAAGGGAGAGTGGAGGGAGAGTGGAGGGAGAGAGAAGGGAGAGTGAAGGGAGAGTTAAGGGAGAGTGGAGGGAGAGTGGAGGAGAGTCGGTGGTGGGGGGAGAGTGAAGGGAGAGTTAAGGGAGAGTGGAGGGAGAGTGGAGGGAGAGAGAAGGAGGGAGAGGGAGAGTGAAGGGAGAGTGGAGGGAGAGTGGAGGGAGAGTGGAGGGAGTGGANGGAGAGTGGAGGGAGAGTGGCCGGTGGTGGGGGAGTGAAGGGAGAGTGAAGGGAGAGTGGAGGGAGAGTGGAGGGAGAGAGAAGGGAGAGTGAAGGGAGGGAGAAGGGAGAGTGGAGGGAGAGAGAAGGAGAGAGAAGGGAGAGCGGTGGTGGGGGTGNCACATAAAGAAAGATTTAGAAAAAGAAATAACGAGCCAAGGGACTCCACCGAGAGTTTCCTCTGATGGATCAAAAAAATAGAGAGAGGAGAGAGATAATGGGGAGAGATGACGGAGAGAGTAAATAGATCAGAGAGAGAGTAGAGGGAGGCGAGTGTAGGGAGAGATAAGAGAGAGATCAGAGAGAGAGAATGAGAGAGAGACGCTGGTGTGGAGGGATAGGGAGATGCAGAGGGCAGAGAGGAAGGGAGAGATAAGGAGANGAGATGNGAGAGAGATGGGAGAGAGATGGGAGAGAGAGTGNGAGAGATGAGAGAGATGGAGGAGAGAGATGAGAGAGATGAGAGAGATATACAGGGAGAGTGAANGAGAGAGAGAGAGAGATGAAGGAGAGAGAGTGAGAGATGAGAGAGATATACAGGGAGAGATGATGAGAGAGATGAGAGAGAATACAGGGAGAGATGAANGAGAGAGATGAGAGAGATGAAGGAGAGAGAGTGGAGGAGAGAGATATACAGGGAGAGTGANGAGAGAGATGAGAGAGAATACAGGGAGAGATGAATGAGAGAGATGAGAGAGATGAAGGAGAGAGAGAATGAGAGAGAGAGAGATATAAGGGAGAGNGAGAGAGATGAGAGAGAATACAGGGAGAGTGAAGAGAGAGATGAGAGAGATGAAGGAGAGAGAGTGAGAGATGAGAGAGATATAAGGGAGAGTGAAGAGAGAGATGAGAGAGATGAAGGGAGAGATGAATGAGAGAGATGAGAGAGATGAAGGAGAGAGAGAATGAGAGAGAGAGAGATATACAGGGAGAGTGAAGAGAGAGAGAGAGAGATGAAGGGAGAGATGAATGAGAGAGATGAGAGAGATGAAGGAGAGAGAGATGAGAGATGAGAGAGAATACAGGGAGAGATGAATGAGAGAGATGAGAGAGATAGAAGGGAGAGATGAANGAGAGAGATGAGAGAGAATACAGGGAGAGTGAATGAGAGAGATGAGAGAGATGGAGAGAGAGATGAGAGATGAGAGAGANATACAGGGAGAGATGAGTGAGAGATGAGAGAGAGACGCTGNGTGTGGCAGTGGCACGAGAGCGGAGGCAATGGAGAGAGATGTAACGAGAGTGATAACGAGAGATGAGAGAGAGTGATAACGAGAGATAACGAGAGGGTGAGAGGGAGATGGAGAGAGAGTGTAGGTGACGAAACTCACTGAGCTCATCTTGCGCGGCCATGACTTTCCTCGCCTGTGCGCGAGCCCACAATGCACAGCGGCACCAGCTGACGCACGCACCACGTGACGCGGGCTGTCCGTGTCACGAACCGGGAGCATTGCGGTATTTAAATTTCGATTTACTGTTAAGATTTTTTCGTGACTGCAGGGATTCATCTTGTTGGTTCTTTCGTAAATCAGTAGAATGGATGTAAAAAATAAAAATGAAACATAATGAAATAGTTTTATTTTAATTAAATGTTATGAAATAATAAAATAATAAAAATAAAATAAAATCGATTTCTTTCGGACTGCAGGGATTCATCTTGTTGGTTCTTTCGGTAAAGTCGTCAGTAGAAGGGAAATAATAAAAATAAAACATAATAAATATTTTATTTTTATGAAATAATAAATAATAAAACAATAAATTTGTTCCGAAAGCTTTTCGTACTAGGACATCTTGTGCTTTCGGTAAATCAGTAGAAGGGAAANGATAAAATTAAATATGAAACATAATAAAATAAGTTGATTTTAATAAAATGTTAATAGGAAAATAAAATAATAAAACATAATAAATACGATTTAAAGTTTTCGTGACTCANGGATTCATCTTGTTGGTTCTTTGTAAATCACGTAGAAGGGAAATGATAAAATAATAAATATGAAACATAATAAAATAATTTTATTTTAATTGTTAAAAATAATAAATAAATATAATAAAAATTTCTATATAAAGCTTATTTTGATGCAGGGATTCATCTGTTGGTTCTTTCGGTAAAGTCACGTAGAAGGGAAATAATAAAAATAAAACATAATAAAATATAATTGTAATGGAAATAATAAAAATAAAAATAAAACATAATGAAAAGTAAAAGTAAAAAATGATAAAATAATAAAAATGAAACATAATAAAATAATTTTAATAAATGTTAATAGAATAATAAAAATAAAACATAATAAAATTACGATTTAAAGCTTTTCGTGACTGCAGGGATTCATCTTGTTGGTTCTTTCGGAAAAGTCACGTAGAATGGAAATAATAAAATAATAAAAATAAAACATAATAAAATACAATTCTCACGACGTTTCGGCCACAACGCAACCATTCTACGTGACTTTACCGAAAGAACCAAGAAGATGAATCCGTACATTTTTTGTTGGCGTTATTATATTTTCATTNAAAAAAATACATCGTCTCGTGAATGTCTATTATCAAGGCGTTTTATAACATGACGATTTATTTATATTTTTCTTATTAATCTTTTTTTTCTTTTTCGTAAATTTGTTTTAAAGGGTTTTAATCACATTCTCATCATATTATGTATTTTACACACCACTTTATAGTGCCTGCTCCTCATGCATTGCGACGCGCCCAGGGGTTTCCGCCACGCCACCAGCAGATGGCGGTACAGGACAGCTAATCGGGTTCTTGAATCCGTTTGTGCGGAGTAGAGGATATTTCGCCGTCGTGATGCCACATCGCTCGCCTTATTTACACCAAAGCATGTCCGTCTACTGCTTATTACAGGCCGATTCAAAACGTATTGGTCACAAACGTGCCCATTATGAATATCAACGTTTGTCTTATACACTATACTATACACTACTATACACTATACACTACTATACACTATAATACACTACTATACACTACACTATACACTATACTACTATACACTACTATACACTACTATACACTACACTATACACTACACTACTATACACTACTAAACACTACACTACTATACACTACACTACTACACTACACTACTATATACTATACACTACACTACTATACAATACACTACACTATACACTACACTACTATACACTACACTACACTACATACACTACACTACTAAACACTACACTACTATACACTACAGTTTATACTACTATACACTACACTTACTATACACTACACTACTATACACTACACTACTATACACTACACTATATACTACTATACACTACACTATACACTACTATACACTNCACTATACACTACCTACTATACACTACACTATATACTACATTATACACTACACTATACACTACACTACTATACACTCTACTACACAACTATACACTACACTACTATACTTTACAGATCCGTCGGATTCCTCCTCCAGTAGAAATACATTTTTCTGATGATTCTGAGCTATCAAAAAAAGCTTTATAGCGCAATGTGTAAACACATTCCTGCTGCGGAGGGAGCTGGTAGGAACGTTGGGTTGCTCGGTCAATGGCCTGCAGGGTCAACGGCGGCGTGGTGTATTCCGCAAATATGCCCGACTGTGAGGGCGGGCACAAGCCGGCGTGAGTAGGTTAAACGTTGAGTTTTATAAGGGCACCACGGGGTGACCAGCCCCTCCCCACCCAGCCCCAGNCCCACCCTCCCGCCCACCAGCCCTCCCTCCCCACCCAGCCCCACCCTCCCANCCACCCTCCCCACCCTCCCCATCCAGCCCCCCACCCTCCCCTCCCAGCCCCANCCCTCCCACCCCCACCCAGCCCCACCCTCCCACCCAGCCCTACCCAGNCCCTCCCCACCAGCCCCTCCTCCCCACCCGCCCCTCCCTACCCACCCACCCTCCCCACCCAGCCCTCCCCACCCGCCCCTCCCCACCCAGCCCCACCCTCCCACCCAGCCCTCCCACCAGCCCCACCCCCACCCAGCCCCACCCTCCCACCCNCCCTCCCCACCCAGCCCCACCCTCCCCACCCAGCCCCACCCAGCCCTCCCACCCCCCCCCCCACCCACCCCTNCCCACCCACCCCTCCCNTCACGACGGACGGACGGACACAATAATCCCCTGTGGGCTGTATAACCAGGAGGTTCCAACCAGTAACATCCCGATCTGATTCGCGCACCACGTGGTCGACCCAAACAACAACACCCCCCACCCCCCCAACCACACCACGTGACGGCCAGTGACGTCACAGGGCGGAGCGAGAGAGCGAGAGCCACGTGACCTCC
>WFAB01001745.1:82500-95780 GCA_018977245.1 Lethenteron camtschaticum
TTGTGACGTCATTTGAGGGAGGGTCTGACTTTTTGTGACGAGGGGGCGGGTCAAAAATCGTCCAAAATCGCGTGACGTCATTTATGGACGGCCCCTTGCCCCGACAGTCTATTAAGGGCTACACGGGGTACCTTTGACTGTATTATACACTGTGTGTGCATAGTACAGTGTCACTCAGTAGGACTGGACCGTGATCTCTCCAACCCAAACCCAACCCCTAGGTTGACTTAGCCCGAAATGGACACGGTACTGCCACTGGACTGTTTCAGTGCTGCGCTGTTGGGGAGAGAGACGGTGACCGGTTAATGGTGGGTCCATACGGGCCGTATCAACACGGGCAAAACAACGTCACTCTGTTTGTTTGGGTTTCTCCCCCTTGTTATGGGACTGTCGGATGAACTTTGAGATGTATAAGAGGCACGGGGTGACCAATACGGTGTGAATTGGTTTGTAATAAGGTAGGGGCACTGATAAGGGTTTACAGTCATGCTATACACTACAGTACTATACACTACATTATACACTACACTACTATACACTACTATACACTACNCTACTATCTTCTTCTTTGTAAAGTCACTAGANGGGAAGTAATAAAATAATAAAAATAAAACATAATAAAATTATTCTCACGACGTTTCGGCCACAACCAAGCACTCCTCAGGTGAAAACCAGGTCGTCGAGGCGACAGAGTCTGAAACTNCAACTATAACCTACTTACGACTGCTATACACTATACACTACACTATAACTGCCTAATACACTACACCACTAAACACTACACTACTAAACACTACACTCAAACATACACCAATAAACTACTTATACACTACCTATATACTACACTACTATACACTACACTCAAACATACACCTATAGACTACTTACACACTGACCTATACACTACACTACTATACACTACACATACACCTGTAAACTCCTACTGTAAACTACACTATACATACACCTATACACTACACTACTATACACTACACACTAAACACTACACTGCTATAAACTACATTATACACACACTAAACACTACACTACTTACACATATACTCTACACTAACACNACACTACTATACACTACACATATACACTACACTCATACATACACCCAAACACTCACACATAAACACATATACACACACAAACACNACATATACTCNACACTAAACACTACACTCATACATACACCTATACACCACACACACTACTATACACTCACACATACACCTATACACTCACNACATAAACACATTCACTACACACACATACACCAATAAACTACATATACACCCATATACTCACACATATACACTACACCACACATACACCTATAGACTCACACACTGACCTATACACTACATATACACCAATATATACACACTACTATACACTACACTACTATACACTCAAACATACACCTATACACTACATATACACCCATATACTNCACNACATACACCTAAACATCACACATAAATACANTATACACNACACTATACAATACACTCAAACATACACNACTGTAAACTACATATACACACATATACACACACATAAACACTAGACTCACACACACTCCTATAAACTACATTATACACTACACTTACACTGACACTCATACACTACACACTATAAACACATAGACTCACACATAAACCTATACACTGGTCACCCCGTGGCCCATAAACTCAACGTTTAACCTACTCACGCCGTGTGCCCGCCCTCACAGTCGGGCACATGGAATACACCACGCCCCGTTGACCCTGCAGGCCATTGACGCACCCAACGTTCCTACACTCCCTCCGAGAGGAATTGATTCTCTCAGATAGGAATAGGCGAATGGAAGTGAAAAAAAACAAAAATTCACTCCGATACTTTGGTGTCTCACACAGTGACGGGTCGGCAACCAGAGTCGCATTGACTTACCCCTCGACCCGTACCCGGCCGCACAGGGTCGCAAAGGGTACCCACCCGGAGACGGGTACCCTTTGCNACCCTGGTGCCCGGGTACGGGTACGGGTAGCCGTGAGTCACGGTGAGACCGTTTGACTCACCCAACGTCGTCTCTTCTCACACAAGTTCCTAGAATCACACCGCGCCCAACAGGCTTCACCCAGAGTCCAACCGGGTACCCATACACGTACCCTACCCTACCCACAGAGACCATAGACTCACGCAGAGACCCATAGACTCACGCAGAGACCCATAGACTCACGCAGAGACCCATAGACTCACGCAGAGATCTATAGACTCACACATAGACCCATAGACTCACACAGAGACCCATAGACTCACACAGAGACCCATAGACACACACAGAGACCCATAGACTCACACAGAGATCCATAGACTCACACAGAGACCCATAGACTCACACAGAAACCCATACACTCACAGAGACCCATAGACTCACACAGAAACCCATAGACTCACACAGAAACCCATAGACTCACACAGAGACCCATGGACTCACACAGAGACCCATAGACACACACAGAGACCTATAGACTCAGACAGAGACCCATAGACCCATAGACTCACACAGAAACCCATAGGCTCACATAGAAACCCATAGACTCACATAGAAACCCATAGACTCACACAGAGACATATAGACTCACACAGAGACCCATAGACTCACACAGAGACCCATAGACTCACACAGAGACCCATTGACTCACACAGAGACCCATAGACTACTCCCACAGAGACCCATAGACTACTCCCACAGAGACCCATAGACTCACACAGAGACCCAAAGACTCAGAGACTCATAGACTCACACAGAGACCCATAGACTCACACAGAGACCCATAGACTCACACAGAAACCCATAGACTCACACAGAGACCCATAGACTACTCCCACAGAGACCCATAGACTACTCCCACAGAGACCCATAGACTACTCCCACAGAGACCCATAGACTCACACAGAGATCCATAGACTCACACAGAGACCCATAGACTCACACAGATACCCATAGACTCACACAGAGACCCATAGACTACTCCCACAGAGACCCATAGACTACTCCCACAGAGACCCATAGACTCACAGAGACCCATAGACTCACACAGAGACTCACAGACTCATAGACTCACAGACTCACAAGACTCATAGACTCACACAGAGACCCATAGACTCACACAGAGACCCGTAGACTCTCACAGAGACCCATAGACTCTCACAGAGACCCATAGACTCACACAGACCCATAGACTCACACAGAGACCCATAGACTCACACAGAGACCCATAGACTCACACAGAGACCCACAGACTCACACAGAGACCCATAGACTCACACAGAGACCCATCGTTTTTTGTCCTTCCCTCCACCTCCGATTAGCACCGTCGATTATGTACGGTGCAAAATAAATTCAACATACATACGTATGTAAAACAAAAACAGTGAGGGGGGTTTTTTTCGGTGAAATTTGGGAAGGTCACAAAAAAAATTGGCGCAAGGAATTGAGTTTTCAATGTAGATTCAGAAGTGCATCATATCACTTCGTAGCCAATGGCGGATGCTGCTGCTGTTGTTGCTGCTGCTGTTGATGTGCATGCACGTGCGGTTTGTTTTGGCCAGAGTAAGAAGACTTCCTTGAGTAGAAACAGGAAGTTTCTTGTTTTTTTTTCTTTCCAGGAGCCGGGATGTTTGGCCAATTTTGCCGTGAGCGACAGTGAGTGCTTGTTTGGCTTCACGCCGGGAGGATGTGGGCAGATTTTGACCACCTCGCCTGGTGTACAGGAGGTCGTGGGTTCAATCCCGACCCTGACGATGCCTGCCGCTGTATATTTGGATTTTGCGTGTGTCTCGCTCTCTCTCATCATCACGGTGGCTAGGAGATGTTGACTACCTCGCCCGGTATACAGGAGGTGTCGTGGATTCGATCCCCGACCCTGACGATGCCTGCCGCTGTATATTTGGAGTTTGCAGTGTCTCGCTCTCTCTCTCATCATCACGGTGGCTAGGAGATGTTGACTACCTCGCCTGGTATGCAGGAGGTCGTGGATTCTATCCCGACCCTGACGATGCCTGCTGTGTATTTGGAGTTTGCGTGTCTCTCTCTCTCATCATCATCACAGTTGCGAGATGTTAACTACCTCGCCTGGTGTACAGGAGGTCGTGGGTTCAATCCCGACCCTGACGCCTGCCGCTGTATATTTGGATTTTGCGGTGTCTCCTCTCATCATCACGGTGGCTAGGATATGTTAACTACCTCGCCCGGTACACAGGATGTCGTGGATTCGATCCCGACCCTGACGCCTGCTGTATATTTGGAGTTTGCGTGTCTCTCTCTCATCATCATTACGGTGGCTAGGAGATGTTAACTACCTCGCCTGGTATACAGGAGGTCGTGGGTTCGATCACGACCCTGACGCCTGCTGCTGTATATTTGGAGTTTGGGTGTCTCTTTATCATCATCGGATCATCCAGTTGCGAGATTTGACTACCTCACCAGGTATACAAGAGGTCAATGTGGGTTCGATCCCGACCCTGACACCTGCGTGTATATTTGGAGTTTGCGTGTCTCCTCTCATCATCATCACGGTGGCTAGGAGATGTTAACCACCTCGCCTGGTGTACAGGAGGTCGTGGGTCGATCCCACCCACNATGCCGCCCTGTATATTTGGAGTCGCGGTGTCTCTTCCCCGTTGGATTTGTCTCCGGTTTTTCCATTTAAACATCATCACGCGTTTATATTTTGCTGCTGGTAAAGTCACGTAGAATGGAAATAATAAAATAATAAAAATAAAACATAATAAAATAATTCTCACGACGTTTCGGCCACAACACAAGCAGCCGTCCTCAGGTGGAGAGCAGGTCTGTCGGAAAGACAGCGTCTGAATGACACACTCCAGGCTTGGAGCGATTATTTAAGCTGGGTTGGAGGGGGAAGGGCGCCTTGACAAAATAATTTGCATATCAAGAGGAATTTAGCATATTTTTGGGAATGCAGATATGCGATTAGTACTACTTGTGAAATGCGTAGGAGGTTTGGCGGGGGTTTAAAGTCATTATGCCCGTGCATTATGCAGGATTAGCAGCATCAAAGGGAGGGGATAGGGGTAGCATTAGCAAAGGGAAGGAATGTTAATAGTATGTAACTGCAGTAACTAAACCACCACGTAAAAAACTAAAGCATAAACTACATAGTATCATTAGTATACTAAATATACTCTCTTTTTTTTTTCCCCGGATCCTCCGGTTTTTTCCTCCATGTTTAGAAACACGCGTTTTAGAATATTCGTCTGCTATAAATGGTCACGTGACGGGCAAGTTCGTTGGGCGTTGGGCTATCATTCGTGATAGCCGGGTTCAATGGCGGTGCCAGGATTTTCAGGTAAGGAGGGAGATCCCTCCCTTCTGCAGCCATCGATCGAGGGTTCGAACCGCGTTGTGTGATCGGCATCGCGCTCGCTGAAGGTGAATGCATTCAGGGAAGTCGTGGACTTTATACGCAACTGCGCACAATTCTGTGAGTCACTTATAAATGCTTTGCCGTTACTTATTGACAATTGTTCACTCAGACTATTGTCCCATCATCTCATAGAGTTCCCTGGCCACGTAATAATAATATGCTACACAGTGGAAGTGTGGGTCGCAAAATGCCGATTTTTTACTAATAAACCCCAATGATCCGATCGAAATTCGGGATGTCGATGTCTGCTGCCCTGATCACAAGTGACTTTACCGAAAGAACCAAAGAGTATGGATTCCTGCAGTGACGAAAAACTTCAAATCAAGATAGAACTCATATTCTTGGTTCTTTCGGTAAAGTCACGTAGAAGGGAAACAATAAAATAATAAAAATATAAAACAATAAAATTCTCACGACGTTTCGGCTGCAACACAAGCGATCATCATCACACCTGATGATGACAGCAACACAAGCGATCATCATCACACCTGATGATGATTGCTTGTGTTGCAGTCGAAACGTCGTGAGAATTTTTTTATTTTTATTTCATTGTTTCCTTCCACGCGACTTTACCGAAAGAACCAAGAATATGAATCCCTGCGGTCACGAAAGCTTCAAACCAAGATAGGACTGTACATCTTTGCTCCAGTGGCAAGATGGTGAGATGTTGACCACCTCGCCTGGTATGCAGGAGGTCGTGGGTTCGATCCCAACCCTGACGATGCCTGCTGCTGCTGTATATTTGGAGTTTGTGGTGTCTCTCTCTCATCATCACAATAATGAGATGTTAACCACCTCGCCTGGTACGCAGGAGGTCGTGGGTTCAATCCTGACCCTGACGATGCCTGCTGCTGTATATTTGGAGTTTGCGTGTCTCTCTCTCATCATCACAATAATGAGATGTTAACTCCCTCGCCTGGTATACAGGAGGTCGTGGGTTCAATCCCGACCCTGACGATGCCTGCTGCTGTATATTTGGAGTTTGCATGTCTCTCTCTCATCATCATCATCACGGTGGCTTGGAGATGTCAACTACCTCGCCTGGTATACAGGAGGTCGTGGGTTCGATCCGACCCCTGACGACGCCTGCTGCTGTATATTTGGAGTTTGCGGTCGTTTCTCGAGGCAAACCAAAGTGGCGGGCGGATTTCTTTGCCAAACTTTTTTTATTTCTCGTAATAGGACGCCAACCCGGTTGCGTTTCCACTGGCGCTCGTGGGCATCACGTGGTCACGAGACAATCTCCATGCATCACAACACACCCCCCCACACACTCTGTGAGGTACAAAGGTAAAGACCCCCGTATAGCCTTTAACAGGCTGTTGGGGCAAGTGCTCTTAAGCGAGGCTACCTACGNAGGCCGGCACGGTTCACGAGGGGGTGGGTGGCCAGCACCACGCCCCATCGTCCGTGTCTCCCAATATNTACACGCCACACCAGGTACTCGTTCAAGGCTGAGTTGACCTAGGTGATGCCCAGAACCCGTTCATATTTATTGCCACTGTTATGGGTCGTGAGCGGGAACCGAACTCNGGTGGCCGGTTCGTAGGAGATGTTAACTTCCTCGCCTGGTGTACAGGGGTCGTGGTTCGATCCCGACCCTGACGCCTGCTGTGTATTTGGAGTTTGCGTGTCTCTCTCTCATCATCATCATGGTGGCTAGGAGATGTTAACTACCTTGCCTGGTGTACAGGAGGTCGTGGGTTCGATCCCAACCCTGACGCCTGCTGTATATTTGGAGTTTGCGTGTCTCTCTCTCATCATCATCACGGTGGCTAGGAGATGTTAACTACTTCGCCTGGTATGCAGGAGGTCGTGGGTTCGATCCCAACCTTGACGCCTGCTGTATATTTGGAGTTTGCGTGTCTCTCTCTCTCACGGTGAGGAGATGTTAACTACTTCGCCTGGTATGCAGGAGGTCGTGGGTTCGATCCCGACCCTGACGCCTGCTGTCTATCTGGAGTTTGCGTGTCTCTCTCTCTCATCATCACGGTGGCTAGGAGATGTTAACTACTCGCCTGGTATGCAGGAGGTCGTAGGTTCGATCCCGACCCCGCTGCTGTATATTTGGAGTTTGCGTGTCTCTCTCTATCATCATCACAGTGGCTAGGAGATGTTAATTACCTCGCCTGGTGTACAGGAGGTCGTGGGTTCGATCCCGACCCTGACGCCTGCTGTATATTTGGAGTTTGCGTGTCTCTCTGTCTCTCATCNTCACGGTGGCTAGGAGATGTTAACTACCTCGCCTGGTATGCAGGAGGTCGTGGGTTCGATCCCGNCCCTGACGCCCTGTGTATTTCTCTCTCATCTCTCATCACGGTGGCTAGGAGATGTTAACTACCTCGCCTGGTATGCAGGAGGTCGTGGTTCGATCCCGTTTTACCCTGACGCCTGCTGTATATCTGGAGTTTGCTCTCTCATCTCTCATCACGGTGGCTAGGAGATGTTAACTACCTCGCCTGGTATGCAGGAGGTCGTGGGTTCGATCCCGAACCTTGACGCCTGCTGCATATCTGGAGTTTGCGTGTCTCTCTATCATCTCATCATCATCACGGTGGCTAGATATGTTAACTACCTCGCCTGGTGTACAGGAGGTCGTGGGTTCGATCCCCGTGTCTCTCTCTCTCATCATCACGGTGGCTAGGAGATGTTAACTACCTCGCCTGGTGTACAGGAGGTCGTGTGTTCGATCCCGACCCTGATGCCTGTGTATTTGGAGTTTGCGTGTCTCTCTCTCTCTCTCATTATCGTCATCACGGTGGCTAGGAGATGTTAACTACCTCGCCTGGTATGCAGGAGGTCGTAGGTTCGATCCCGACCCTGACGCCTGCTGTGTATTTGGAGTTTGCGTGTCTCTCTCTCTCATCACAGTGGCTAGAGATGTTAACTACTTCGCCTGGTATACAGGAGGTCGTGGGTTCGATCCCGACCCTGACGCCTGCTGTATATCTGGAGTTTGCGTGTCTCTCTCATCATCATCATGGTGGCTAGAGATGTTAACTACTTCGCCTGGTGTACAGGAGGTCGTGGGTTCGATCCGACCCTGACGCTACTGTGTATTTGTAGTTTGCGGTCTCTCTCTCATCATCATCACGGTGGCTAGAGATGTTAACTACCTCGCCTGGTATGCAGGAGGTCGTGGGTTCGATCCCGANCCTGACGCCTGCTGTATATTTGGAGTTTGCGGTCTCTCTCTCNTCATCATCAGGGTGGCTAGAGATGTTAACTACCTCGCCTGGTATACAGGAGGTCGTGGGTTCGATCCCAACCTTGACGCCTGCTGTATATTTGGAGTTTGCGGTCTCTCTCTCTATCTCATCAGGGTGGCTAGAGATGTTAACTACCTCGCCTGGTATACAGGAGGTCGTGGGTTCGATCCCNACCTTGACGCCTGCTGTATATTTGGAGTTTGCGGTCTCTCTCATTATCTCATCACGGTGGCTAGGAGATGTTAACTACTTCGCCTGGTATGCAGGAGGTCGTGGGTTCGATCCTGACGACGCCTGCTGTGTATTTGGAGTTTGCGTGTCTCTCTCTCACCATCACGGTGGCTAGGAGATGTTAACTACCTCGCCTGGTATACAGGAGGTCGTGGGTTCGATCCCGACCCTGACGCCTGCGTATATCTGGAGTTTGCGTGTCTCTCTCATCATCATCACGGTGGCTAGGAGATGTTAACTACTTCGCCTGGTGTACAGGAGGTCGTGGGTTCGATCCGCCCTGACGCTACTGTGTATTTGTAGTTTGCGTGTCTCTCTCTCATCATCATCACGGTGCTAGGAGATGTTAACTACCTCGCCTGGTATGCAGGAGGTCGTGGGTTCGATCCCGACCCTGACGCCTGCTGTATATTTGGAGTTTGCGTGTCTCTCTCTCTCATCATCATCAGGGTGGCTAGGAGATGTTAACTACCTCGTGGTATACAGGAGGTCGTGGTTCGATCCCAACCTTGACGCCTGCTGCTGTATATTTGGAGTTTGCGTGTCTCTCTCTCATCATCATCAGGGTGGTGAGATGTTAACTACCTCGCCTGGTATACAGGAGGTCGTGGGTTCGATCCCAACCTTGACGCCTGCTGCTGTATATTTGGAGTTTGCGTGTCTCTCTCTCATCATCATCAGGGTGGCTAGGAGATGTTAACTACCTCGCCTGGTATACAGGAGGTCGTGGGTTCGATCCCAACCTTGACGCCTGCTGTATATTTGGAGTTTGCGTGTCTCTCTCTCTCATCATCACAGTGGCTAGGAGATGTTAACTACCTCGCCTGGTGTACAGGGAGTCGTAGGTTCGATCCGGCCCTGACGCCCTGCTGTATATCTGGAGTTTGCGTGTCTCTCTCTCACCATCACGGTGGCTAGGAGATGTTAACTACCTCGCCTGGTATGCAGGAGGTCGTGGGTTCGATCCTGACGACGCCTGCTGCTGTATATTTGGAGTTTGCGTGTCTCTCTCTCTCATCATCACGGTGGCTAGGAGATGTCAACTACCTCGCCTGGTATACAGGGGGTCGTGGTTCGATCCCGACCCTGACGCCTGCTGTGTATCTGGAGTTTGCGTGTCTCTCTCTCTCATCATCACAGTGGCTAGGAGATGTTAACTACCTCGCCTGGTATACAGGAGGTCATAGGTTCGATCCCGGCCCTGACGCCTGCTGCTGTATATCTGGAGTTTGCGTGTCTCTCTCTCACCATCACGGTGGCTAGGAGATGTTAACTACCTCGCCTGGTTGCAAGTTCGATCCTGACGACGCCTGCTGTGTATTTGGAGTTTGCGTGTCTCTGGGCGTGTGGATTTTTCTCCGGGTCCTCCAGTTTTCCCCTCCACATTTAGAATCGACACCACGCGTTCGGAGTATTTGTCTGCTGCTATGAATGTCCACNTGTGACGATGGATGATGAAAGCCACTTCGTTGAGCCGTCATTTGTGATGGGCAGGTCGCCTCCGAGAAAGAGCTACGCACCTCAGTGGGCCTTACGTGGTGAACAATAAGTAATGTAAAAAAAATTACCCTTAAAAACAAGTTTTACTTAAATCTTTTCTGTGCGTGGCATCGGTTTTATTTAATTATTCATTTCTGTTTTTCTTGAGTAAGAGTTTCATTTTTATCACATTGCTATTTTAAATTAAATATGAAAAAAAAAATTCCTAAAAAGTTGAAAATTTTGGAAAAAATCTTTTTCACGAAAATAAATTGTCACGCACAACGAGTCTGTGTGCAAAATGTCAGCTCGATTGGATCACGGGAAGTGGGTTAAAAAACGACCGAAAGATTTGCACGGTCGTAAGCGCGCAAGCAAGCAAGCAAGTGAACTTAATATAAAGGATTTAAAAACACGCTTTTATGAAATGTACGAGTAGTGGCCGAACTCCACGACTCCAGGAAGTGGCCCGAAGCTTGCCACAACGTAAGGGTGCCGTGGGAAATTACAGCCAACGTCAGTTGAGCGTGGAGAATTGGACCCAAGCCGAAACATAACATGTAAAAAATAATAAAATAATAAAAATAAAACATAATAAAATAATTCTCACGACGTTTCGGCCACAACGCAAGCAGCCGTCCTCAGGCGAAGAACAGGTCTGTCGGAAAGACAGCGTCTGAATGACAGACAGACCTGTTCTTCACCTGAGGACGGCTGCTTGCGTTGTGGCCGAAACGTTGTAAGAATTATTTTATAATGTTTTAATTTTATTATTTTATTATTTCCCTTCTACGTGACTTTACTGAAAGAACCAAGAAGATGAATCCCTGCAGTCACGAAAGCTTTAAATCGAAATGTAAAAAATTTTGTTTTAAAATATGTTTTTTATTTTTTATGATAGAATATAGTATTGTCATCAGTTTGACATACGTATACCAAGTTTGCAGTCGATACCATATTGGGAAGTTGGTAAAAATGTGCGCCTTTTGGCGTCATCTGGTCCAACACCAATGGAGACTAGGCTCTAAGAAAAGCTGTCTCGGGTGTGGACCAATCAACTTCAAGGACAGTGCATACATTATAATCAGAGTTATGTTTTATGTTTGCATTATGACTGCAGGTATTGTGTTTTATGCAAACATGACTCCTTGTAAAAAAAGGTGTCAGTTTTGTTGCCAGATAAAAGGGTAAAAAAACAATTATCATATTTTTTACTGGCAAATGAGGTTCCAATGATGTTAATGCTTACCCGAGCTCTCATACTCTGATGGTGCATTGTCTTTGAGTTGTGCGCCTTTTGGCGTCATCTGATCCAACACCATGTGAGACTAGGCTCTAAGGAAAGCTGTCTCGGGTGTGGACCAATCAACTTCAAGGACAGTGCATACATTATCAGAGTTGTGTTTTTTGTTTGCATTATGACTGCAGGTATTGTGGTCAATGCAAACATGACTCCTCGTAAAAAAAGGTGTCGGTTTTGTTGCCAGATGAAAGGGTAAAAACCCAATGATCAGAGTGAGTTCAACAAAAGTGTGTAAGAAGAAGTGACTACAGGGATTTATCTTCTTGGTTCTTTCGGTAAAGTCACTTAGAAAGAAATTAATAAAATAATAAAAATAAAACGTAATAAAATAATTCTCACGACGTTTCGGCCACAACGCAAGCAGCCGTCTTCAGGTGTCTCCTTGACAGACCTGTTCTTCACCTGAAGACGGCTTACTTGCGTTGTGGCCGAAACGTCGTGAGAATTATTTTATTATGTTTTATTTTTTAAATCCTTTATATTAAGTTCACTTGCTTGCTTGCTTACGACCGTGCAAATCTTTCGGTCGTTTTTTAACCCACTTCCCGTGATCCAATCGAGCTGACATTTTCCACACAGACTCGTTGTGCGTGACAATTAATGTTCGTGAAATTTTTTTTCAAAAATTTTACACTTTTTAGGACAAATATTATATTTAATTACCAATTGCTTAATGCTGGCAGACAATCATCTGACCCATAGGTGGCAGCCATCTCAAGCCAGAGGACGAGAGGACCTATAGTGAAAAACTTAGTTTTTACGGGTTATACTTGTTTTTAATTCCTGTCTACGTGACTTTACCGAAAGAACCAAGAAGAATAAGAAGCGAGTGCTTTAGTTTAGCGGTGCAATCCGCCAATCCACCGAGCCTTCTGCTACCTCCGCATAACCTCGCCTCCTTCGGAAAAAACAGCTGACGGGGGTTTAGGGGGTGGTGGCGTTTAACTTCCACGGACTTTGTGCGCGTAAGTTAAATATTTGTCGGGTAAGATTGTTTTGAGCGCCGCCGATTATTCATCTCCGTTCGTCAGCGTCGCCGAGGTTGACGGTCCGCACACCCTGAGCCGCAAACCCGTGGCAGCAGACACGCGGCAGCAGACACGCGCAGGACACCCCGATGCACAAGTGGAAACTTTGAAAACTCTTCAGCAGCAGCGTACAGGCTGTGGGCATCCAGAACAGGCCGTGCAACGTGGGGGGGGTGAGTGGGGGGGTGAGTGGGGGGGTGAGGGGGGGTGAGTGAGAGGGGGTGAGGGGGGGTGAGAGGGGGGGAGGGGGGGGTGAGGGGGGGGGAGGGGGGGTGAGAGGGGGTGGGTGAGAGGGGGTGGGTGAGTGGGGGGTGAGGGGGGTGAGTGGGGTGAGTGAGGGGGGGTGAGGGGGGGGGGGTGGGGGGGGGAGGGGGGGGGTGAGGGGGTGGGGGTGAGTGGGGGGTGAGTGAGGGGGGGGGTGAGTGAGAGGGGGGTGAGTGAGGGGGGGGTGAGTGAGGGGGGGGGTGAGTGAGTGAGGGGGGGGTGAGTGAGTGAGGGGGGGGGGGGGGGGGGGAGGGGGGGGGTGAGTGAGGGGGGGGTGAGTGAGAGGGGGGGTGAGGGGGTGAGTGGGGGTGAGGGGGTGAGTGGG
>MU249796.1:5000-7500 GCA_018977245.1 Lethenteron camtschaticum
TTAGTGGGGGCAGTTAGTNGGGGGGGGAGTAGGTAAAACTTTTTAACTTTCTCATTTAAATTAACGATTTACGTTTTCTCTCTAAAAAAAAAAACACTCCATGCTTTCTTGCCACGACTCCCCCCACCACCCACCCACCACCCCCACCCACCCACCCACCACCACCANCCCCCACCACCCACCCACCACTCAGCCCTACCACCCACCACCACACACCCAACCACCACCCACACACCCACCACCACCACCACCCACCACCACCACCCACCCACCACCACCCACCGCCCACCCACCACTCAACCCCACCACCCACCCACAACCACACACCCACCCACCCCCACCACCCACCACCACCACCCACCCCCACCCACCCACCACCACCCACCCCCCACCCACCACCACCACCACCACCCACCACCACCACCCACCCACCCACCACCACACACCCACCACCACCCACCACCACCCACCCCCACCCACCACCACCCACCACCACCACCCACCCCCACCCCCCACCCACCCACCACCACCACCCACCCCCCACCCACCCACCACACCCACCCCCCACCCACCACCACCCACCACCCACCCACCCACCACCACCCACCACCACCCACCCCACCACCCACCCACCCACCACCACCACCCATCACGCGGCGCGATATGGGGGGCACGTGTCCACGTGGTGGGGTGTGTCACGTGTCACGCGGTGATGTGTCACGTGTCCACGTGGTGGTGATGTGTCACGTGTCCACCCGGTTGGGTGTCACGGGAAATAAATGACGAGTCGATGTCAATGGGGGCGCTGTGTGTGGTCCATGTCTGATTGAGTTGCGTGAGTTGACGACTACTTCGCCTGGTCTACAGGAGGTCGTGGTAGATGTTGACTACCTCGCCTGGTCTACAAGAGGTCGTGGTAGATGTTGACTACCTCGCCTGGTCTACAAGAGGTCGTGGTAGATGTTGACCACCTCGCCTGGTCTACAGGAGGTCGTGGTAGATGTTGACCACCTCGCCTGGTCTACAAGAGGTCGTGGTAGATGTTGACTACCTCGCCTGGTCTACAAGAGGTCGTGGTAGATGTTGACTACCTCGCCTGGTCTACAAGAGGTCGTGGTAGATGTTGACTATCTCGCCTGGTCTACAGGAGGTCGTGGTAGATGTTGACTACCTCGCCTGGTCTACAGGAGGTCGTGGTAGATGTTGACTATCTCGCCTGGTCTACAGGAGGTCGTGGTAGATGTTGACTACCTCGCCTGGTCTACAAGAGGTCGTGGTAGATGTTGACCACCTCGCCTGGTCTACAAGAGGTCGTGGTAGATGTTGACCACCTCGCCTGGTCTACAAGAGGTCGTGGTAGATGTTGACTACCTCGCCTGGTCTACAGGAGGTCGTGGTAGATGTTGACCACCTCGCCTGGTCTACAAGAGGTCGTGGTAGATGTTGACCACCTCGCCTGGTCTACAAGAGGTCGTGGTAGATGTTGACTACCTCGCCTGGTCTACAAGAGGTCGTGGTAGATGTTGACTACCTCGCCTGGTCTACAGGAGGTCGTGGTAGATGTTGACTACCTTGCCTGGTATACAAGAGGTCGTGGTAGATGTTGACTACCTCGCCTGGTCTACAAGAGGTCGTGGTAGATGTTGACCACCTCGCCTGGTCTACAGGAGGTCGTGGTAGATGTTGACTACCTCGCCTGGTCTACAAGAGGTCGTGGTAGATGTTGACCACCTCGCCTGGTCTACAAGAGGTCGTGGTAGATGTTGACTACCTCGCCTGGTCTACAAGAGGTCGTGGTAGATGTTGACTACCTCGCCTGGTACGCAGGAGGTCGTGGTAGATGTTGACTGGATTGTGTGTGGAGCTCACAAATTCTTAAAAGATCTGGGCAAAGTCCCATCGGTGAGCTCCTCCGGCAGGCAAGGCTGCGTTGGCTGGGTCATGTAGCCTGCATGCCCAGCCACCGCATGCCCAAACAGCTTTTGTCCGGCCGGATCGAGGGGGCTAAACGGGCGTGACACGGGCTCGAGAAGAGATGGAGTGATGTGGTACAGGAGGCACGGGCTTGAGAAGAGATGGAGTGATGTGGTATAGGAGGCACGGGCTAGAGAAGAGATGGAGTGATGTGGTACAGGAGGCACGGGCTAGAGAAGAGATGGAGTGATGTGGTACAGGAGGCACGGGCTAGAGAAGAGATGGAGTGATGTGGTACAGGAGGCACGGGCTAGAGAAGAGATGGAGTGATGTGGTACAGGAGGCACGGGCTAGAGAAGAGATGGAGTGATGTGGTACAGGAGGCACGGGCTAGAGAAGAGATGGAGTGATGTGGTACAGGAGGACGTGGAGCTGAGTGGACTTGCCGATGACCGGTACCAGCGGTGTCAAGATCGGCCTCTGTGGAGGAGGCTCGTGAAGGACGCTACTGGGCTGTGCCAAGCTAGGTGCACATTGAGGCTACTTGGCAGTTGGAGGCAGTCGCCCTCCAACAACAACGGAGGGC
>MU249796.1:12500-45068 GCA_018977245.1 Lethenteron camtschaticum
GACACCGCTGGTACCGGTCATCGGCACGTCCACTCAGCTCCACGTCCTCCTGTACCACAGCTCCTTACGATTTACAAGTATAACCCGTAAAAACAAAGTTTTTCACTATAAATCCTTTATATGCGTGGCGGCGAACTTAATATAAAGGATTTNAAAATATATTCGCCTGTGGAGGACGCGGGGATCGATCCCGCGACCTTTGGCATGGGAAGCGAGGGCGCTACCAACTGCGCTACTCCGCCACGGCCAGTGGAGGGGTTACGCTCTGGGCTCTTACACTGTGACGTTCAGCCAAAGCCATGAATGAGTTCTTTTGAATATATGTAAAATACATTTTTTTTGCCTAAAAAGTGTAAAATTTTGGGAATTTTTTTTCACGAACATTAATTGTCTGGCACAACGAGTCTGTGTGGAAAATGTCAGCTCGATTGGATCACGGGAAGTGGGTTAAAAACGACCGAAAGATTTGCACGGTCCTAAGCAAGCACGCACGCAAGTGAACTTAATATAAAGGATTTAAAAATTCCCTACCCTTCATCACTGCTAATCCTACACAATACACGAGCAGAATATGACTTTGAGACCACCCTACCACCACCACCTACACATTCCACAAGGAGTGAATAATCTCATAATCTGCTTGGTTCTTTCGGTAAAAAAGGGAAGTAATAAAATAATAAAAACAAAACAACAAAACACCTNCCCCGACGTTTACGCCCCAACGCAATGAGGGCGGCTGCTTGCGTTGTGGCCGAAACGTCATGGGAATTATTTTGTTATGTTTTATTTTATTATTTTATTACTTCCCTTCTACGTGACGACTTCACCGAAAGAACCAACAAGATAAAGTTTTCGAGGTTGAGGGAATCACCCTCTCCCAAGGACCTCACGGAAATGCTCAGCAAATCTGCAAATCTGTTTCTGGGGTCGGAGATTGGATCACCGTTCTTTCCCCGAATGATGGTAGTAGGTGTGGCACTGCAGGTTACTTTTTTGATGGAATTAAATAGTCATTTGTGATCGCGGGCCGTTGAGGCAGACTCCATCTCCTCACCAGCCCGCAACCACCACCCATCCTTGCAGCGCCTCACGGCTCTCCGAACCTCCGAGCGAAGTCTGCGGTAAAAGCCTCCACATTCTCCGACGTGGGATGCTGTAGGCGATGAGAGTGGGCCTGTCGCTTTTTCTCAGCCAGCCTGAACACCGCCTCTGTCAGCCAGGGTTTCTGCGGATGTTTGGACCGTCTACCCAAAGCAGCCATTGCAGCTGCATGAACCACTGTCCTAAAACCTCACCCGTTTCCGACAGACGTTCTTCACCTGAGGACGGCTGTTGCGTTGTGGCCGAAACGTCGTGAGAAATTTTGTTATGTTTGTTTTTAATTATTTCTTCTACGCGACACCCAAGAACCAAGAAGATGAATCCGTCAAGCTTAAAAGAATTATTTTATGTTTTGANTATCTTATTATTTCCCTTCTACGTGACTACAAGACAGAGATGTCCGCAGTCACGAAAACGTAATCCATCATCTGTTAATCATATGCTTTTTCGTTGAATGTAAACTTCAACGNTCTTCCCCTCTACCAGATTAAATATTGCCAAGCTTGGTGGTTTCATTGGACGNTGTCTTTCCGACAGCCCTGTGTTTCTTCCCTGAGGACGGCTGCTTGCGTTCGAAANGTCGTGAGAATTTTTATTTATTGTATTTCATTATTTCCCTTCTACGTGACTTTACCGAAAGAACCAAGAAGATGAATCCCTGCAGTCACGAAAGCTTTAAATCGAGAATTATTTTATGTTTAATTTTCATTATTTTATTATTTCCCTTCTACGCGACTTTACTGAAAGAACAAGAAGATGAATCCCTGCAGTCACGAAAGCTTTAAATCGAAACCACAGACAGAGTGGGTTAAATGAAAGCGTGTACAAATATCAAAATTTTAAAACTTATTTCCTACCATTTCCTGCCTAAAATATTAAAAAATTCACCTACACACGGGATGGACTTTTATTTTTAACATCGCATTTACCAGTGGCGAAATATAGTAATAGGTTTTTACCCTTTCAACTGGTACAAAAACTGACACCTTTATACCAGGCATCATGTTTGCAATAACCACAACACAAGCAGTCAAAATGCAAACAAAAAGAAACAACTCTGATGATGATAATGATATGCACTGTCCTTGAACTTGATTGGTCCACACCCGAGACAGCTTTTCTTAGAGCCTAGTCTCACATGGTGTTGGACCAGATGACGCCTTTTGGCGTCAGTTTTTGTACCAGTTGAAAGGGTAAAAACCTATTACTAACGAAAAGCCTCTGTGTACGGTTATAGAAAGACAATTCGATCTCTGATGATGTTGGTGGCTTAGACATGGTGGGTGCGGCAGACAGACGGAGAGACGTGTAACCTCCAGATGTGATCAGTCGTTTTATTGTGCAAACTCCAAAACCACTCCCCAAGTGCTCAACGGCACATCGAAGTGTAAAGGTGAGAAGATGGACTTTGGTACCATTGCAGCCGGGAGCAATCTGGCTGGCTTTGAAGTCGGAGGTGGGGCGGGGTGGAAGTCTGCCCCGTCTGGTTCGTTAATTTTGTTTGTTAATTATCTCGTACGAAGCGTGTGGGGGGGAGGGGGTCCCTTCGCCCGCGAGGAAGCGGGCCTCGTAGAACTAATTCTCGGACGCAAACTCGCGTGAGCCCTGCTCTCCTCCCCGCCGCCATTAGGCTGCGTTGTCGGTTTTGCTTCTGTCTAAAGTAGGGGGGGTCCCCAAACTCCGGACCGTGTACCGGTACCAGTCCGTGGCCTGTTAGCGGAGGTCGCAAACGGGTTTTGATTCCGTACCCGTACCCGGCCGCACCAGGGTCGCAAATGGGTATGGCTACCCGTACCCGGCCGGGTACGGGTAGCCATACCCTACCCGTACCCTACCCGTACCCTACCCGAAATGAGTGACAAACGGTGACTCGCCAGTGACTCACGGCCTGCCCGTACCCTGCCGCACCAGGGTCGCAAACGGGTACCTGTACCCGGCCGTACCCGTACCCTACCCGTACCCAGCCGGGCACGGGTAGGGTACGGGTATCGGGTACCTGATTGCGACCTCTGGGATGAAGCCATGTTGCAGGCGCGGGTGGGTTGATTCTAGGAGCTTGAATTGTGAGAAGAGACAAGACGTTGGGAAATGAGTGACAAACGGTGACTCACCAGTGACTCACGGCCTACCCGTACCCGTACCCGACCGCACTAGGGTCGCAAACGGGTACCCGTACCTGTACCCGGCCACGGGTAGCCGGGTATCGGTAGGGTACGGGTATCGGGTACCCATTTGCGACCCTGGTGCGGCCGGGTACGGGAAAGGAATCAAAACCCGTTTGCGACCTCTGCCGCTGCACCACCTCTCTCGCATTGACCCCAACCACCCTACCCACCCACCCACCCCACCCACCTACCTCCCCACCTACCCCCCACCTACCCCCCACCTACCCACCCACCTACCCACCTACCCACCTACCCACCCACCTACCCACCCACCTACCCACCTACCCAAACACCTACCAACCCACCTACCCACCCTCCCACCCACCCCCTCTACCCTGTCACAGCCAGGAGACCATGGCCTCACCCTGAGGTTGACGAGGCCACGGGGCGACCGGCGCGTCGTGTGGACCAGCGACACCATTGACAACGAGCACCTGGGTCGTCGCTCCTCCAAGTGTGAGTCTCCGTCGTGGACTACCTCGCCTGGTCTACAGGAGGTCGTGGGTTCCATCTCTCTCTCTCTCTCATCATCACGGTGGCTAGGAGATGTTGACTACCTCGCCTGGTCTACAGGAGGTCGTGGGTTCCATCCGACTCTTTGAAGCATCATCATCATCACGGTGGCTAGGAGATGTTGACTACCTCGCCTGGTACACAGGAGGTCTGCTGCTGCTGCTGTAGATTTGGAATCTGCGTCTCTCTCTCATCAGCATCATCACAGTGGCTAGGAGATGTTAACTACCTCGCCGGGTGTGCAGGAAGTCGTGGGTTCCATCCGACTCTTTGAAGCATCATCATCATCACGGTGGCTAGGAGATGTTAACTACCTCGCCTCGTGTGCTGGAGGTCGTGGGTTCCATCTCTCTCTCATCATCATCACGGTGGCTAGGAGATGTTAACTACCTCGCCAGGTGTGCAGGAGGTCGTAGGTTCGATCCCGACTCTTTGAAGCATCATCATCATCACGGTGGCTAGGAGATGTTAACTACCTCGCCTCGTGTGCAGGAGGTCGTGGGTTTGATCCTGACTCTTTGAAGCATCATCATCATCACGGTGGCTAGGAGATGTTGACAACCTCGCCTGGTCTACAGGAGGTCGTGGGTTCCATCTCTCATCATCACGGTGGCTAGGAGATGTTGACTACCTCGCCTGGTCTACAGGAGGTCGTGGGTTCCATCTCTCTCATCATCATCACGGTGGCTAGGAGTTGTTGACTACCTCGCCTGTGTGTGTGTGTGTATGTGTGTGTGTGTACATGTGTATGTGTGTGTATCTGTGTGTGTATGTTGTATGTGTGTGTGTGTGCACGTGTGTGTGTATCTGTGTGCGTGTGTGTATGTGTATGTATTATATGTGTCCGGCAAAACAACCTCCTACCTCCTCGCGGTGCCGGACGGGCAACACTGTCGTGGGCAGTGCTGTGGGGGAGGGCCAATGCCCATTGGCCTCTCCCTCATGGCGTCTGTGACCACCACAGTGGCTAAACGGGGGCTCTGGACGGGTGCGAGGGGCTGGTAACCCCTACACCTTCAATCAACCACCACTAAATTACGAATTACACATAAACCTGTAACAAATAAGCTTGTGCCGGAGGCCCCGGGGGGTCAGGCTTTTATGACGTCTCCTGGCCAAACCCCATTTGGCGGAGCCAGGAGATTGAATTTTCACCCTCGGGGCTCCTCCAGAAACAACAAAAAACCATTGCGGATGGCCACGTGGAATGTTCGAACGCTCACTGCGGAGGAGAGGCTGCCACTCCTCTGTCGGGAGCTGGACCAGTACCGCCTGGATCTCTGTGGCATTCAGGAGGTCCGGTGGACCGGTTCTGGCTCCTGCCACCATGAGGGTGGACAGTCCTCTACTCGGGGCAGGAGACTGCCAAACAACAGGGTGTGGCTCTTCTTCTGAACAAAAGAATGAAGGGGGCGTGGGAGCGTGGTGGTGAGGTGTGGGAAGCTGTAAGCCCCAGGATACTTTGGGCTCGCCTTCCCATCAACCAGAGGCGAGGAGTGGTGGTCGTGGTTACTTATGCCCCCACCGAAGACGAACATCCGTGGAGGGATGCAGGCAAAGCCGATGAGTCAGACTCTTTCTATGACCTCCTGTCACAGGTGCTGGCTAAAGTGGCACTCGGGACAGAGTCATCTTGTTGGGTGACTTCAATGCCCGATTTGGTCATGATGCTGGCACCTGGTCTGGAGTGATTGGAAGGCATGGGCCAGATCAGCTCAATAATAACGGTAGGAGGCTGCTAGATTTTTGTGCAGCCCATGGGCTTGTAATTACCAACACGCTCTTCCGGCATCGGCGCATCCACACAACATCATGGATACATGCCGGGTCCAAGCAAGAACATCTGCTGGACTACATAGTGACGGACCAGCGGATGCGAGCCCATGTCCTTGACACCAGGACCTACCGTGGAGCTGATCTGTCCTCTGACCATCGACTAGTCATCTGTAAGATGCGCCTGCTCTTCTCCGGTGGTGGGTGTACACCCAGGATCCCATTCCAACCAAAAGTGGCCTGGTCTCAGTTAGCTGATGAAAGTTGCAAGCGAGAATTTCATCATCGCTTGCGCTGGGGTTGGCATCGTCCCCCACTCCACCTGATGTCGAGGGGAAATGGGCGAGGTTTAGGACTGTGACTCATGCAGCTGCAATGGCTGCTTTGGGTACGCGGTCCAGACCTCCCCAGAAACCCTGGCTGACAGAGGAGGTGTTCAGGTTAATTGAGAAAAACGACAGGCCCACTCTCATCGCCTACAGCATCCCACGTCAGAGAATGAGGAGGTTTACCGCAGCCTTCGCTCGGAAGTTCGGAGAGCCGTAAGGCGCTGTAAGGATGGGTGGTGGTCGCGGGTTGCTGAGGAGATGAGTCTGCCTCAGTGGCCCGTGATCACAAATCACTATTTAACTCCATCAAAAAAGTAACCTGCAGCGCCACACCTATTACCATCATTAGAGGAAAAAACGGTGATCCAATCTCCGACCCCCAGGAACAGGTTTGCAGATTTGCTGAGCATTTCTGAGGTCCTGGGGGAGGGAAATTCTCTCAGCCAGGAAAACATCATGGCACAAAGTGGTGATAACCCTGCTGAGGCTGCGGTGCCTCAAATATTGGAAGAGGTCACCCCTGTGAGTGGCTGGCTGAGGTGCCAGCTGTTGAGGAAGTACTGAGGGCGATCCGGAGTCTGAGACCAGGGAAGGCACCGGGCAGAGCAAAATGCTGAGGGAGGGTGACGTTTGTGCACTGACTGCCCTATATGACATCATAACAACAGTCTGGACCACTGGACGGGTTCCGCAGGACTGGAAGGATGCCCTGGTGGTCCCCTTGTTAAGAAGGGGGACCGTACCGACTGTAACAACTACAGGGGCATCTCACTCCTCAGTGTGCCGGGTAAGGTCCTGGCAAGGATTATTCAACATCGCCTTGCTAGGCACGCTGAGGAGAGGCTTGCGGAGCCCCAATGCGGTTTCAGGAAAGGGCGGTCCTGCACAGATGCCATATTTTCTGTCCGTCTGCTACAGCAGAGGTGTAGGGAATTCTAAAAGACCTACATGTTTGCTTTATTGACCTGGTCAAGGCCTATGATACCATCAGTAGGACTGGGCTCTGGGTTGTTCTTCGTGCTTTCGGAGTCCCTGACCCTCTGCTCACGATCATTAAGGACCTTCATGATGGTGAGCGGGCCCGGGTAAAACTACGTGGCCGGGAGTCAGAGCCTTTCCCTGTACACCTTGGGGTGCGACAGGGATGTCCTCTGGCTCCCACATTATTCAACATCTTTTCAATAGCTGTACCGGGGGAATTTCCATTTGGTACAGATAAATGGGAGGCTGATCGATGCCCGGGTGCGATCAAGGGATGGCTCCCTATTGGTCAACCACGTTATGTATGCCGATGATTTGGTAATAGCTGCTCATTCAGAGAGGAGTTGGAGATGCTGCTGCTGAGACTGGAGCGTGCCACTAAGAGGTGGGGCCTTACCATCAGCCCCACCAAAACTAAGCACCTGCCTGGGTATTTTGTACCATCGGACACTCCACCCCCACAACTCCCAATTGGTGATGGGGCAGTTGTGGAGAGAGTGGAGAGTTTCCCATACCTGGGCAGTGTGCTTATGACCGGCTCCAGTTTATCAGCAGAGGTCTCACTCCGAATCAGTCGAGCGGCATTTTCATCGGTTGCGTAACGCTGTGTGGAAGCTACCTGGTCTGTCGCTCCGCACGAAGCTTCAGGTCTTCTCGGCCACGGTCATTCCCTCCCTTCTCTACGCTTGCGAGACGTGGACCCCTAATGGAACATCTGCCTGCCTACGATCCATCCTAGGTTTAACCGGCTGGATTGTGTGAGGAGCTCACAAATCCTTGAAAGATCTGGGCAAAGTCCCATCAGTGAGCTCCTCCGGCAGGCAAGGCTGCGTTGGCTGGGTCATGTAGCCCGCATGCCAGCCACCGCATGCCCAAACAGCTTTTGTTCGGCCGGATCGAGGGGGCTAGACGGGCGCGGCACGGGCTGGAGAAGAGATGGAGTGACGTGGTACAGGAGGACGTGGAGCTGAGTGGACTTGCGATGACTGGTACCAGCGGTGTCAAGATCGGCCTCAGTGGAGGAGGCTCGTAAAGGACGCTACTGGGCAGTTGGAGGCAGTCGCCCTCCAACAACAACGGAGGGCGGAGGAGCGACGCTCACAACAACGAGCGGAGCGCCGGGTGGCTAAAGCACAGCAAGTTGGCACAGTAGGGGACACAGGTGGTGCATCAGCCAGTCATCTCGGTCATCTCGGTCAGTCGACCCGTGGCACCTGCTGGGTCTGCCCCGTGACCTCCTGCGGGCGTTCGACACTTCACGTGGCCTCAAGGTGCACATGGCCTGGCACAAGCGTCGTGGTGACGTCACCGCCACTTAGTGGCGAATGGCGGTTGTTGTTGTGTGTGTGTGTGTGTGTGTGTGTGTGTACTATGTGTGTGTACATGTGTGTGTGCGTGTGTGGTGTACGTGTGTGTGTATTGTGTGTATGTGTCCCGTGTATGTGGTGTCACGTGTGTGTCGTATGTGTCTGTGTGTACTGGTGTGATGTGTAGTGTATATTACGTGTAGTGTGCCACCTACNTGTGNGTGTATGTGTGTGATGTGTGTGTATGTGTGTGTACGTGTGTGTCTGTATGTGTCTGTATGTGTGTACGTGTGTGTGTGTGCGTGTACTGTGTGTGTGTATCTGTGTGTATGTATATGTATCTGTGTGTGTACGTGTGTGTCTGTATGTCGTGTGACGTGTGTGTGTACTATGTGTTAATGACGGTTGTGTGTTGTGATGTGTGTGTGTGGGCACGTCAGGCTGTGCNTTACCAGAAGGACGGCGAGAGCTGGCNGCNAGCGGAGGAGGGCGGAGCCAGCTGTGGACGCCCACTCACGGCCAGCCACGCCATCCTGACTCCTCTGACTCCGCCCACAGCCACCCTGACTCCTCCCACATCCACCCTGACTCCGCCCACTCCACCCTGACTCCTCCACATCCACTGACTCCTCCCACAGCCACCCTGACTCCGCCCACATCCACACCGACTCCTCCCACATCCACCCTGACTCCTCCCACATCCACTGACTCCGCCACAGCCACCCTGACTCGCCCACATCCACCTGACTCCTCCACAGCCACCCTGACTCCGCCCACATCCACCCTGCTCCGCCACATCACACCGACCCTCCCACATCCACTGATCCGCCCCTCGCAAGCGGGCATCCCCATCCCTGTCCGCTGAGACACCGGTCGTGACNGGGGTCGACCGGTGCCGGTGGTGCCGGCGGTGGTTCCAGGGGCACACGGTGCGACCCAGGGACGCACACAGAGAGCAGTGGACGAGCACGGGGAACGTACACACACACACACGTGTAGTAGTACACGTCATACAGGACACGTGTGTGTAGTACACTCATACAGGGACGTGTGTGTATACACTCATACAGGACACATATAGCACGTCATCATACAGGACACATGTTGTGGTACACGGCATCATACAGGACATAGGATGTAGTACACGTCATACAGGGCACGTTGTGTATACGTACACTCATACAGGACACAGTACATGTCATACAGGACACATAGATACTCATACAGGACCGTGTGTGTAGTACATGTCATACAGGTCACAGGATGTATACACTCATACAGGACACATACACTCACACAGGACACATATATAACATACAGCATAATGTAGGAGGTAGTTATAATCAACAAGGATACAGGACATACGGTGTCCCACAGCGTAACACAGGACACGGGGATTTATGCAGGACATTTACACAGACACAGCGACAGTTAGTGGTGTACAGGACACCTGGGCGTGTGCGGAGACCCGTGTACTCACGGAGTGACCTACATGTGACAAGGCCGTNGGCATTCAGTCACAACGGGACACAGGGAACACGCAGAGACCCATAGACTCACACAGAGACCATAGACTCACGCAGAGACCCATAGACTCACGCAGAGACCATAGACTCACACAGAGACCACAGACTCACTCAGAGACACATAGACTCACACAGAGACCCATAGACTCACACAGAGACCATAGACTCACACAGAGACCCATAGACTCACTCAGAGACCATAGACTCATGCAGAGACCCATAGACTCACGCAGAGACCCATAGACTCACACAGAGACCCATAGACTCACACAGAGACCCATAGACTCGCACAGACCCATAGACTCACGCAGAGACCCATATACTCACACAGAGACCCATAGACTCACACAGAGACCATAGACTCACGCAGAGACCATATACTCACACAGAGACCATAGACTCACACAGAGACACATAGACTCACTCAGTGATCCATAGACTCACTCAGTGATCCATAGACTCACTCAGAGACCCATAGACTCACTCAGAGACACTTAGACTCACACAGAGACCCATAGACTCACACAGAGACACATAGACTCACTCAGAGACCCATAGACTCACACAGAGACCATAGACTCACACAGAGACCCATAGACTCACACAGAGACCCATAGACTCACACAGAGACCATAGACTCACACAGAGACCCATAGACTCACACAGAGACCCATAGACTCACACAGAGACACATAGACTCACTCAGAGACCCATAGACTCACGCAGAGACACAGACTCACACAGAGACCCATAGACTCACACAGAGACCCATAGACTCACACAGAGACCCATAGACTCACACAGAGACCCATAGACTCACACAGAGACCCATAGACTCACACAGAGACCCATAGACTCACACAGAGACCCATATACTCACACAGAGACCCATAGACTCACACAGAGACCCATAGACTCACACAGAGACCCATAGACTCACACAGAGACCCATAGACTCACACAGACGCATAGACTCACACAGACCCATAGACTCACACAGAGACCCATAGACTCACACAGAGACCCATAGACTCACACAGAGACCCATACTCACACAGACGCATAGACTCACACAGAGACCCATAGACTCACGCAGAGACCCATAGACTCACGCAGAGACACATAGACTCACACAGAGACACATAGACTCACACAGAGACACATAGACTCACACAGAACCATAGACTCACACAGAGACCCATAGACCCATAGGTTTTCACCCTTACCCCCGCACACCTGATTAGCACGTGTATGCGCACGTACAATGCGGCCTGCCCTCCTGTAACGCGGCGGTGGTGGTTTGCGTTCCTGAAGAACGCGGCATTATGGGAAAACATGGCGCCACGATGAGTAACGTGCAACATTGTAACACGCGAGATGTGTGACGCAGGCTTCACGGATACTGCGATGGCGCGCGGCGTGGGTAGCGCCGAGAAGCCCCGTGCGATGATGATGATGACGACGTTGACGATGACGACGATGATGACGATGATGATGATGACGATGATGATGACGATGATGATGATGACGACGATGATGACGACGATGATGATGACAATGACGACGATGATGACGAGGACGATGATAACGACGACGATGATGATGATGGTGACGATGACGACGATGACGAGGATGACGATGATGATGACGATGATGACGACGATGATGATGACTACGATGATGATGACAACGACAATGATGACGAAGTCGATGATGACGATGATGATGATGACTTCGTGCCGAGGGCGGCCGTGTAGTTAGGACCGCTACTTCCCACTCGCGCTGCGACGTGGTTCCGTTGGCTCGACGCGTCGCGTTAAAAAAATGTACGCGCTCCCCTATAACGCATTCGCCGCTGGCGCGTTATTTATATATATATGTACACGGGTGCTTCAAAAACATGTTAACACTGCTGAGAATTTGCAACGGTAGCACGAGAAACGTACCATCCGGACTCTGGAGTCCGTTGACAACGCCGGCGAAACAAGTGGGAGACTTATTCTTGGTTCATCTTCTTGGTTCTTTCGGTAAAGTCATCACGTAGAAGGTAAATAATAAAGTAATAGAAATAAAACACAATAAAATACAATTCTCACGACGTTTCGGCCACAACGCAAGCAGCCGTCCTCAGGTGAAGAGCAGGTCTGTCGGAAAGACAGCGTCTGAATGAACAAATTTCGATTTAAAGCTTTCGTGACTGCAGGGATTCATCTTCTTGGTTCTTTCGGTAAAGTCACGTAGAAGGGAAATAATAAAATAATAAAAATAAAACATAATAATTCTCACGACGTTTCGGCCACAACGCAAGCAGCCGTCCTCAGGTGAAGAACAAAACCAAGCTTGGTGGTGTTTCATTCAGACGCTGTCTTTCCGACAGACCTGTTCTTCACCTGAGGACGGCTGCTTGCGTTGTGGCCGAAACGTCGTGAGAATTGGTTCTTTCGGTAAAAGTCACGTCGAAGGAAAATAATAAAAATCAAAACAATTAAATTCCCACGACGTTTCGGGCCACAACGCAAGCAGCTACTTGGCCGAAACGTCGTGAGAATTTTATTTTTGATTATTTTCATTATTTCCCTTCTACGTGACGACTTTACCGAAAGAACCAAGAAGATGAATCCCTGCAGTCACGAAAGCTTTAAATCGAGAATTATTTTATTTTTATTTGTATTATTTCATTACTTCCCTTCTACGTGACGACTTTACCGAAAGAACCAAGAATATGAATCCCTGCAGTCACGAAGGCATTCAATCGACAAGTTGGCGACTTTATGAAGCTATCAACATCACGTTTGTCATCCGTCCACCATTAATAACGATAGTCCCGTATCAGTGTCAACATTTGTTTGAAGCTCTCTGCCGCCGCGTTGTTTATATATCCAATCCGGCATCGCGTCGTTAGGGGGACCCTGGGAGCCATGGCAAAGGAAGTGACGTCACAGTCCCGGCGGCAAGCACACAGGAAGTGATGTCACAGGAAGTGATGTCATCGCACGGGAGCGGACAGGAAGTGACGTCGCTCCGTTAATGAGCAACGCCCCCCCTAGTTCAGCTGTGGGCGCTTCTGCCGATGATGATGATGATGGAGGAGCGAATCTTTGCGGGTTCAAGTCGTTGGCAATTTCTGATCTTTGTTGGGGCCGATACCGAGACCCGGTCAACTGTCGCTGATCCTCGTTGTAATCGTGGGCGGGCGGAGACTGGGGGTCAGAGGTCGCAAACGGGTTTTGATTGTTACCCGTACCCGGCCGCACCAGGGTCGCAAACTCTCCACTCACTCACTCACCCACCCACTCACCCACTCACTCACTCACGAACTCACTCACCCACTCACGAACTCACTCACTCACCCACCCACTCACCCACTCACTCACTCACCCACTCACCCTTGCACTCACCCACTCACGAACTCACTCACCCACTCACTCACTCACCCACTCACCCTTGCACTCACCCACTCACGAACTCACTCACCCACTCACGAACTCACTCACTCACCCACTCACCCACTCACTCACTCACCCACCCACTCACGAACTCACTCACCCACTCACGAACTCACTCACCCACTCACGCACTCACTCACCCACCAACCAGAGGTCGCAAACGGGTTTTGATTCCTTACCCGTACCCGGCCGCACCAGGGTTGCAAACGGCTACCTGTACCCGTACCCGGCCAGGTACGGGTAGCCGGGTATCGGGTAGGGTACGTGTATCGGGTACCGGTTGCGACCTCTGCTGTGTGCAAAGTCCGGGAAAGGTTAAATGAATCGCTAATTCTTTCTGAAGCGACCAGGACGTCAAATCGATCGCTCAACGAAGCGTCAATCGCATGGCGGCTCTCCGTGTTAGCCTACGGGCCGCTACGAACCTGGCGACCCCAGTCTCGATTCCAGGCGACGATTACCTGAGCCGGTCCTTAGGCCTCCCCCTAGGTCGACTCGGCCTCAAATGAGTACCTGGCGCGGTGTGGGGTAAACGTCCGCCGCTGGGTGAAGACAGGCGGCCGGGCGTGGTGCTGGCCACAGGTGCGGTTACTTCCTAACAGCACTTGCCCCAAGAGTCTGATAAGGCTACACGGGGATCTTTGTCTGTAGAAGTCTGCGGATCTCTGGCCCATTCTCCCCACCCTCACTTTTTAAATCCTTTATATTAAGTTCGATTGCTTGCTTGCTTACGACCGTGCAAATCTTTCGCTCGTTTTTTAACCCACTTCCCGTGATCCAATCGAGCTGACATTTTGCACACAGACTCGTTGTGCGTGACAATTAATTTTCGTGAAAAAAATCCTAAATTTGACACTGTTTAGGGAAAACAAATTAAATATTTAATTACCAATTGCTTAATGGTGCAATGCAATCATCTGACCCATAGGTGGCAGCCATCTCAAGCCAGAGGACGAGAGGACTCTAGCCGATGCCACGCATATAAAGGATTTATAGTGAAAAACTTTGTTTTTACGGGTTATACTTTTCTTTTTTTCTTCCTTTATTTTTTCTTTCTTTTTTCTTCCTTTTTTTCTTTCTTTTTTTCTTTCTTTCTTTTTTTTCTTTCTTTTTTTTATTTTTTTTTTTTTTTTTTTTTTCCCTCTCTCTCTTCCCCCCCCCCATCCTCACTGGGAGATTGGGGTCGAACCTGCGACCTCCCGAGCATCCGTCCAAGCCGCCGTCTGTGCGTCGCGATGGAGGCTGCCCGGCATGCGACGCACGTTAGCCGTCGATGGTGTCGTCGGTGGCGTCGGCGTCGCTGCTGCTGTTGTTTTGGTTCGAAGTCGATGTTCGGTACGTATCGTTGTAAATTAAATTAACGGCCGGTAGTCGCGGTCGGACCCACGGACATGCCTGCAGAAGAACGATTTCGATTGTGTGCGCAAACAACCACCGCAAGATCAATCGCCGCACACTCCAATCACTCCCACCACAACCACAATCGCCACAACTGCTGCCACCACAACCACCGCCACCTCTCAACCATCACCACAACCACCACAACCACCGCAATCACCGCAACCATCGACACAACCACTACCACCACAACCACTCCCACCACAACCACCACAACCACTCCCACCACAACCACCACAACCACCACAACCACTCCCACAGCTTCATCCACAGCTCCCTCCTTCACACACAGCTCTCTCCTTCATCCACAGCTCCCTCCATCCACAGCTCCCTCCTTCACCACAGCTCCCTCCTTCATCCACAGCTCCCTCCTTCACACACAGCTCTCTCCTTCATCCACAGCTCTCTCCTTCATCCACAGCTCCCTCCTTCATCCACAGCTCTCTGTCCACAGCTCCCTCCTTCATCCACAGCTCTCTCCTTCATCCACAGCTCTCTCCTTCATCCACAGCTCCCTCCTTCACACACAGCTCCCTCCTTCATCCACAGCTCTCTCCTTCATTCCATAGCTCCCTCCTTCATCCACAGCTCCCTCCTTCATCCACAGCTCTCTCCTTCATCCACAGCTCTCTCCTTCATCCACAGCTCTTCCTTCATCCACAGCTCTCCTTCATCCACAGCTCCTCCTTCACACACAGCTCTCTCCTTCATCCACAGCTCTCTCCTTCATCCACAGCTCTCTCCTTCATCCGCAGCTCCCTCCTTCATCCACAGCTCTCTCCTTCATCCACAGCTCTCTCCTTCATCCACAGCTCCCTCCATCATCCACAGCTCTCTCCTTCATCCACAGCTCCCTCCTTCACACACAGCTCTCTCCTTCATCCACAGCTCCTCCTTCATCCACAGCTCTCTCCTTCATCCACAGCTCCCTCCTTCATCCACAGCTCCCTCCTTCACCCACAGCTCCCTCCTTCATCCACAGCTCTCTCCTATCCAGCTCCCTCCTTCATCCACAGCTCCCTCCTTCACACACAGCTCTCTCCTTCACCCACAGCTCTCTCCTTCACCACAGCTCTCTCCTTCATCCACAGCTCTCTCCTTCATCCACAGTTCCCTCCTTCACACACAGCTCTCTCCTTCATCCACAGCTCCCTCCTTCATCCACAGCTCCCTCCTTCATCCACAGCTGTCTCCTTCATCCACAGCTCCCTCCTTCACAGCTCCCTCCTTCACCCACAGCTCCTCCTTCATCCACAGCTTCCTCCTTCATCCACAGCTCTCTCCTTCATCCACAGCTCTCTCCTTCACCCACAGCTCCCTCCTTCATCCACAGCTCCCTCCTTCATCCACAGCTCCCTCCTTCACCCACAGCTCCCTCCCATCCACAGCTCTCTCCTTCATCCACAGCTCCTTCACCCACAGCTCCCTCCTTCATCCACAGCTCCCTCCTTCATCCACAGCTCTCTCCTTCATCCACAGCTCTCTCCTTCACCCACAGCTCCCTCCTTCATCCACAGCTCTCCTTCATCCACAGCTCCCTCCACACACAGCTCTCTCCTTCACACAGCTCTCTCCTTCATCCACAGCTCCCTCCTTCATCCACAGCTCCCTCCTTCATCCACAGCTCTCTCCTTCATCCACAGCTCCCTCCTTCACCCAGAGCTATCTCCTTCATCCACAGCTCTCTACTTCACCCACAGCTCCCTCCTTCATCCACAGCTCCCTCCTTCATCCACAGCTCTCTCCTTCACACAGCTCCCTCCTTCACCCAGAGCTCTCTCCTTCATCCACAGCTCTCTACTTCACCCACAGCTCTCTCCTTCACACAGCTCTCTCCTTCATCCACAGCTCCCTCCTTCATCCACAGCTCCTCCTTCATCCACAGCTCTCTCCTTCATCCACAGCTCTCCTTCATCCACAGCTCCCTCCTTCACACACAGCTCTCTCCTTCATCCACAGCTCTCTCTTCACCCACAGCTCCTCCTTCATCCACAGCTCTCTCCTTCACCACAGCTCCCTCCTTCACGCACAGCTCTCTCCTTCATCCACAGCTCTCTACTTCACCCACAGCTCCCTCCTTCACGCACAGCTCTCTCCTTCATCCACAGCTCTCTCCTTCACCACAGCTCTCTCCTTCATCCACAGCTCTCTCCTTCATCCACAGCTCTCTCCTCATCCACAGCTCCTCCTTCATCCACAGCTCCCTCCTTCACACACAGCTCCCTCCTTCATCCACAGCTCTCTCCTTCATCCATAGCTCCTCCTTCATCCACAGCTCCTCCTTCATCCACAGCTCCTCCTTCATCCACAGCTCCCTCCTTCACACACAGCTCTCTCCTTCATCCACAGCTCCCTCCTTCATCCACAGCTCTCTCCTTCATCCACAGCTCCCTCCATCATCCACAGCTCCTCCTTCATCCACAGCTCCCTCCTTCACACACAGCTCTCTCCTTCATCCACAGCTCTCTCCTCATCCAGCTCTCTCCTTCATCCACAGCTCTCTCCTTCATCCACAGCTCCCTCCTTCATCCACAGCTCCCTTCTTCACACACAGCTCCTCCTTCATCCACAGCTCTCTCCTTCACACACAGCTCTCCATCATCCACAGCTCCCTCCTTCATCCGCAGCTCCCTCCTTCATCCACAGCTCNCTCCTTCATCCACAGCTCTCTCCTTCATCCACAGCTCCCTCCTTCACCCACAGCTCCCTCCTTCATCCACAGCTCCTCCTTCATCCACAGCTCCTCCTTCATCCACAGCTCTCCTTCACACACAGCTCTCTCCTTCATCCACAGCTCTCTCCTTCATCCACAGCTCCTCCTTCATCCACAGCTCCTTCACCCACAGCTCTCTCCTTCATCCACAGCTCCCTCCTTCACCACAGCTCCTCCTTCATCCACAGCTCTCTCCTTCATCCACAGCTCCTCCTTCATCCACAGCTCCTCCTTCACCACAGCTCCCTCCTTCATCCACAGCTCTCTCTCCTTCATCCACAGCTCTCTCCTTCATCCACAGCTCCTTCACCCACAGCTCTCTCCTTCATCCACAGCTCCTCCTTCACACACAGCTCTCTCCTTCATCCACAGCTCCTCCTTCATCCACAGCTCCTCCTTCACACACAGCTCTCTCCTTCATCCACAGCTCCCTCCTTCATCCACAGCTCCTCCTTCATCCACAGCTCTGCTTCATCCACAGCTCCCTCCTTCACCACAGCTCCCTCCTTCATCCACAGCTCTCCTTCATCCACAGCTCCCTCCATCATCCACAGCTCTCTCCTTCATCCACAGCTCCTTCCTTCACACACAGCTCTCTCCTTCATCCACAGCTCCTCCTTCATCCACAGCTCCTCCATCATCCACAGCTCTCTCCTTCATCCACAGCTCTCTCCTTCATCCACAGCTCCTCCTTCATCCACAGCTCCTCCTTCATCCACAGCTCCTCCTTCATCCACAGCTCNCTCCTTCATCCACAGCTCCTCTTCATCCACAGCTCCTCCTTCATCCACAGCTCTCTCCTCACACACAGCTCCTCCATCATCCACAGCTCCTCCTTCATCCACAGCTCCTGCTTCACACACAACTCCTCCTTCATCCACAGCTCCTCCTTCATCCACAGCTCCTCCTTCATCCACAGCTCCTCCTTCATCCACAGCTCCCTCCTTCATCCACAGCTCTCTCCTTCACACACAGCTCCTCCTTCATCCACAGCTCCTCCTTCANCCACAGCTCCTGCTTCACACACAGCTCTCTCCTTCATCTACAGCTCCCTCCTTCATCCACAGCTCTCTCTTCATCCACAGCTCCTCCTTCACCCAGAGCTCCTCCTTCACCACAGCTCCTCCATCATCCACAGCTCTCCTTCANACACAGCTCTCCTTCACCAGAGCTCCTCCTTCACCACAGCTCCTCCTTCACCCACAGCTCCTCCTTCATACACAGCTCCTCCTTCATCCACAGCTCCTCCTTCACCACAGCTNCCTCCTTCACCCACAGCTCTCTCCTTCATCCACAGCTCCCCTCCTTCATCCACAGCTCCTCCTTCACACACAGCTCCTCCTTCACCACAGCTCCTCCATCCACAGCTCCTCCTTCATCCACAGCTCCTCCTTCACCACAGCTCCTCCTTCACCACAGCTCCTCCATCANCCACAGCTCTCTCCATCACCACAGCTCCTCCATCANCCACAGCTCCTCCTTCATCCACAGCTCCCCTCCTTCACCACAGCTCCTCCTTCACACACAGCTCCTCCATCATCCACAGCTCCTCCTTCACCACAGCTCCTCCTTCATCCACAGCTCCTCCTTCACCACAGCTCCTCCATCACCACAGCTCCTCTTCANCCACAGCTCCTCCTTCACCACCTCCTCCCACACCAGCTCCTCCATCATCCACAGCTCCTCCTTCATCCACAGCTCCATCTCCTTCATCCACAGCTCCTCCTTCATCCACACTCCTCATCATCCACAGCTCCTCCTTCACCACAGCTCCTCTTCACCACAGCTCCTCATCATCCACAGCTCNCTCCCACCACAGCTCCTCCTTCACAGCTCCTCCTCACCGCTCCTTCATCCACACCCTCCTTCACCACAGCCTCCTTCACCTCCTTCANCCACAGCCTCCCCANCCACAGCCCTCCTTCACAGCTCTCCATCCCACAGCTCCTCCTTCACCACACTCCTCCTTCANCACAGCTCCTCGTGTTCATCCACAGCTCCTCCTTTCACACAGCTCCTCCTTCACANCTCCTCCTTCANCCACAGCTCCTCCTTCACCACAGCTCCTCTTCANCCACAGCTNCCTCTTCACCACAGCTCCTCTTCANCCACAGCTCCTCTTCACCAAGCTCTTCCTCTTCCACAGCCTCTTCACCACAGCTCCTCCTTCACCACAGCTCCTCCTTCACCACACAGCTCCTCTTCACCACAGCTCCTCTTCACCACAGCTCCTCTTCACCACAGNTCCTCCTTNACCACAGCTCCTCTTCACCACAGNTCCTCTTCACCACAGCTCCTCTTCACCACAGCCTCTTCCACAGCTCCTCTTCACCACAGCTCCTCTTCACCACAGCTCCTCTCACCACAGCTCCTCCNTCATTCCACAGCNTCACACAGCTCCTCTTCACCACAGCCTCCTTCACCACAGCTCCTCTTCACCACAGCTCCTCTTCACCACAGCTCCTCTTCACCACAGCCTCTTCACCACAGCTCTACCTTCACCACAGNTCCTCTCCACAGNTCCTCACCACAGCTNCCTCTTCACCACAGCTCCTCTTCACACAGCCTCTTCACCACAGCTCCTCTTCACCACAGCCTTTCACCACAGCCTCTTCACCACAGCTCCTCTTCACCACAGCNCTCTTCACCACAGCTCCTCTTCACCACAGCTCCTCTTCACACAGCCTCTTCACCACAGCTCCTTCATCCACAGCTTCACCACAGCTCCTCTTCACACACTCCTCTTCACCACAGCCTCTTCACCACAGCTCCTCTTCACACAGCTCCTCTTCACCACAGCCTCTTCACCACAGCTCCTCTTCACCACAGCCTCTCCACAGCCTTTCACCACAGCCTCTTCACCACAGCTCCTCCTTCACCACAGCTCCTCTTCACCACATCCTCTTCACCATAGCTCCTNCTTCACCACAGNTCCTCTTCANCCACAGTCCTCTTCACCACACTCCTCATCACCACAGCTCTCCTCTTCACCACAGCTCCTCTTCACCACAGCTCCTCTTCATTCCACAGCTCCTCTTCACCACAGCTCCTCTTCACCACATCCTCTTCACCACAGNCCTCTTCACCACAGCCTCTTCACCACAGCCTCTTCATTCCACAGCTCCTCCTTCACCACAGCTCCTCTTCACCACAGCTCCTCTTCANCCACAGCTCCTCTCACNACAGCTCCTCTTCACCACAGCTCCTCTCACCACAGCTTCTCTTCACCACAGCTCCCTCTTCATTCCACAGCTCTTTCTTCACCACAGCTCCTCTTCACCACAGCTCCTCCTTCACCACAGCCTCTTCACCACAGCTCTCCTCTTCACCACAGCTCTCTTCACCACAGCCTCTCCACCACAGCTCCTCTTCACCAAGCTCCTTACCACAGCTCCTCTTCACCACAGCTCTTCACACAGCTCTCTTCACCACAGCTCCTCTTCACCACAGCCTCTTCACCACAGCCTCTTCACCAAAAGNTCCTCTTCANCACAGCTCTTCACCACAGCCTCTTCACCACAGCTCCTCTTCANCACAGCCCTTCACCACAGCCTCTTCACACAGCTCCTCTTCACCACAGCTCCTCTTCATCCCACAGCTCCTCTTCACCACAGCNCTCTTCACCACAGCCTCTTCACCACAGNTCNCTCTTCACCACAGCCTCTTCACCACAGCTCCTCCTTCACCACAGCCTCTTCACCACAGCTCCTCTTCANCACAGCTCCTCTTCACCACAGCTCCTCTTCACCACAGCCTCCACCAAGCCTCTTCANCCAAGCTCCTCTTCACCACAGNTCCTCTTCACCACAGCTCCCTTCACCACAGCCTCTTCACACACCTCTCACCACAGCTCCTCTCACCACAGCCTCTCACCACAGCCTTCANCACAGCTCCTCTCACCAAGCTCCTCTCACCACAGCNTCTTCACCACAGCCTCTCACCACAGCNTCTTCACCACAGCTCCTCTTCACCACAGCCTCTTCACCACAGCTNCCTCATCACCCAGCCTCTTCACCACAGCCCTTCACCACAGCTCCTCACCACAGCTCCTCTCACCACAGCTCCTCCTCACCACAGCCTCTTCACCACAGCCTCTTCACCACAGCTCCTCTTCACCACAGCTCCCCCACCACAGCCNCTTCACCACAGCCTCCTTCACCACAGCTCCTCTTCACCACAGCTCCTCCTCACCACAGCTCCTCTTCANCACAGCCTCTCACCACAGCTCCTCTTCACCACAGCTCCTCTTCANCCACAGCCTCTTCACCACATCCTCTTCACCACAGCTCCTCTTCACCACAGCTCTTCACCACAGCCTCTTCACCACAGCTCCTTCACCACAGCTCCTCTTCACCACAGCCTCTTCACCACAGCTCTCCTCTTCACCACAGCTCCTCTTCACCACAGCTCCTCCTCACCAAGCTCCTNCATCACACAGCTCCTCCTCACCACAGCTCTTCACCACAGCTCTCCTCCTTCACCACAGCCTCTTCACCACAGCTCCTCTTCACCACAGCCTCCTCACCACAGCCTCTTCACACAGCTCCCTCTTCACCACAGCTCCTCTTCACCACAGCTCCTCCTCACCACAGCCTCCCTTCACCACAGCCTCTTCACCACAGCCTCTTCACCACAGCCTCTTCACCACAGCCTCTTCACCACAGCCTCTTCACCACAGCCTCTTCACCCAGCCCCTTCACCACAGCTCCTCCTTCATCCCAGCCCCTCACACAGCCTCTTCACCACAGCCNCTTCACCACAGCCTCTTCACCCAGCTCCCCTCACACAGCTCCTCCCACAGTCCTCCTCCTCACCACAGCCTCTTCACCACAGCCCTTCACCACAGCTCCCTCTTCACACAGCTNCCTCATCACACAGCTCCCCTCCTTCACCACAGCCTCTTCACCACAGCCTCTTCACCACAGCCCTTCACCACAGNTCCTCTTCACCACAGCTCCTCTTCACCACAGCCTCTTCACCACAGCCTCTTCACCACAGCCTCTCCACAGCCTCTTCACCACAGNTCCTCTTCACCACAGCCTCTTCACCACAGCCTCTTCACCACAGCCTCTCCACAGCCTCACCACAGCTCTTCACCACAGCTCCTCTTCACCACAGCTCTTCATTCCACAGCTCCTCTTCACCACAGCTCCTCTTCACCACAGCCTCTTCACCACAGCNTCTTCACCACAGCTCCTCACCACAGCTCCTNTTCACCACAGCCTCTTCACACAGNCCTCCTTCACCACAGCCTNCTCCACAGCCTCATTCACAGCTCCTCATCACCACAGCTCCTCTTCACACAGCCTCTTCACCACAGCCTCTTCACCAGAGCCTCCTTCACCACAGCTCCTCTTCACCACAGCTCCTCTTCACCACAGCCTCTTCACCACAGCCTCCTTCACCACAGCTCCTCCTTCACCACAGCCTCTTCAACACAGCTCCTCTTCACCAGAGCCTCTTCACCACAGCTCCTCTTCACCACAGCCTCTTCACCACAGNTCCCTTCACCACAGCTCTTTCTTCACCACAGCTCCTCTTCACCACAGCTCTCTTCACCACAGCCTCTTCACCACAGCCTCTTCACCACAGCTCCTCTTCACACAGCTCTCCTTCACCACAGCCTNCATCACCACAGCTCCTCCTTCACACAGCCTCTTCACCACAGCTCTCCTCTTCACCACAGCTCTCTTCACCACAGCTCCTCCTTCACCACAGCTCCTCTTCACCACAGCCTCCTTCACCACAGCTCCTCCTTCANCCAGAGCCTCTTCACCACAGCTCCTCCTTCACCACAGCCTCTTCACCACAGCCTCTTCACCACAGCTCCTCCTTCACCAGAGCTCTCTTCACCACAGCTCCTCCTTCACACAGNTCCTCTTCACCACAGCTCCTCCACCACAGCTCCTCTTCACCACAGCCTCCTTCACCACAGCTCCTCCACCACAGCCTCTTCACCACAGCCTNTTCACCACAGCTCCTCTTCACCACAGCTCCTNTTCACCACAGCTCCTCCTTCACCACAGCTCCTCCTTCACCACAGCTCCTCTTCACCACAGCTCCTCTTCACCACAGCTCCTCTTCACCACAGCTCCTCTTCCCACAGCTCTTCACCACAGCCCCTTCACCACAGCCTCTTCACCACAGCTCTCCTTCACCACAGCCTCCTTCANCAGAGCTCCTCTTCACCACAGCCTCCTCACCCACAGCTCCTCCTTCCCACAGCTCCTCCTTCACCACAGCTNCCTCCTTCACCACAGTCCTCTTCACTCCACAGCTCCTCTTCACCACAGCCTCCTCACCAGAGCTCCTCTTCACCACAGCCTNCTTCACCACAGCCTCCTTCACCACAGCTCCTCCACCACAGCCCCTTCACCACAGCTCCTCTTCACCACAGCTCCTCATCACCACAACTCCTCTTCACCACAGCTCCTCTTCACCACAGCCTCCTTCACCACAGCTCCTCATCACCACAGCCTCTTCACCACAGCTCCTCTTCACCACAGCNCTCCTTCATCTCCACAGCCTCCTTCACCACAGCCTCCTTCACCACAGCTCCTCCTTCACCACAGNTCCTCTCTTCANCCACAGCCTCCTTCACCACAGCTCCTCCTTCACCACAACTCCTCCTTCACCACAGCTCCTCTTCACCACAGCCTCCACCACAGCTTTCACCACAGCTCCTCCTTCACCACAGCTCCTCCTTCACCACAGCTCCTCCACCACAGCTCCTCTCTTCACCACAGCTCCTCCTTCATCCACAGCTCCTCTTCACCACAGCTCCTCCTTCATCCACAGCTCCTCCTTCACCACAGCTCTTTCTTCACCACAGCTCCTCCTTCACCACAGCTCCTCCTTCACCACAGCTCTCTCCTCCTTCACCACAGCTCCTCTCACCACAGCTCCTCCTTCATCCACAGCCTCCTTCACCACAGCTCCTCCTTCANCCACAGCTCCTCCCATCCACAGCCTCCTTCATCCACAGCCTCCTCTCTTCATCCACAGCTCCTCCTTCACCACAGCTCCTNCACCACAGCTCCTCCTTCACCACAGCTCCTCCACCACAGCTCCTCCATCCACAGCTCCTCCTTCACCACAGCTCCTCAGCTCCTCCTTCACACACAGNTCCTCCTCATCCACAGCTCTCTCCTTCACCACAGCTCCTCCTTCACCACAGCTCCTCCTTCATCCACAGCTCCTCTTCACCACAGCTCCCTCCTTANCCACACTCCTCCTTCACCATAGCTCCTCCTTCATCCACAGCTCCTCCTTCATCCACAGCTCCTCCTTCATCACAGCTCCTTCATCCACAGCTCTCTCCTTCATCCACAGCTCCCTCCATCATCCACAGCTCCCTCCTCCAGGTAAGGGGCCTAGGAGATGTGAACTACCTTGCCTGCTTCGATTTAAAGCTTTCGTGAGCAGGGATTCATCTTCTTGGTTCTTTCGGTAAAGTCACGTAGAAGGGAAGTAATAAAATAATAAAAATAAAACATAATAAATAATTCTCACGACGTTTCGGCCACAACGCAAGCAGCCTGGCCGAAACGTCGTGAGAATTATTTTATTGTGTTTTATTTTTATTATTTTATTACTTCCCTTCTACGTGACTTTACCGAAAGAACAAGAAGATACCTTGCCTGCTGTGCAGGAGGTCGTGAGTTAGATCCCCATCCTGACACCCGCTGTATATTTGCGTGTTCTCCCCGTGTTCTATACCAGGAACTGTGTACCAGGTTTAATGACTCGGACGACAAGAATATATGAGCCACTTTTTATTAGTTTCACCACTAAGGAACCCGAGCTTTTAGGCCTGTCTCCCAGCTTGTATCGGCCTCCGAGCGTCCCCCACTCCTCGTTCTCTTCCCGCTAAAATCTCCCTCAGCCCCCCTTTTCTGGAATGCCCCCTTTGCCCTATTTCCCCACGCCGATCCCCGTCCTTTTCCCTACAACAGATCATTTTGCGTGTTTTCCCTCCTTCAACCTTCAACCCCCTCCTCATTCTCCAATCCCTTATTAAGAGCCGGTCCTCCCGACCAATCGCAATGGAGGGGCCTCTTTCCTCCAATCGGAGAAGCTTTGGTTTATTAGTTAAATAGCCGTTGAGGCTGCATCAATGAACCTCATGGCGAGTTTAACTTCCCGAATCAACGGAAGTCAAATTCGGGGCGGGGGGGGGGGGGGCGATGTAGTGAACGGACCGTTGACGCGAGGACTAAGCCCCAGAGGTCGCAAACGGGTTTTGATTCCTTACCCGTACCCCTACCCGGCTGCACCAGGGTCGCAAACGGGTACCCGTACCCTACCCGTACCCGGCCGGATACGGGTAGGGTACGGGTATCGGGTACCCGATTGCGACCTCTGGGATGAAGCCACGTTGCAGGCGCGGGTGGGTTGATTCTAGGAACTTGAATTGTGAGAAGAGACAAGACGTTGGGAAATGAGTGACAAACGGTGACTCACCAGTGACTCATGGTCTACCCGTGTGTGTCTACGTGTGTGTGTGTCTACGTGTGTGTGTGTACGTGTGTGTGTGTATGTGTGTGTGTGTCTATGTGTGTGTGTGTGTCTATGTGTGTGTGTGTCGTGTGTGTGTCTACGTGTGTGTGTCTGTGTGTGTGTGTGTCTACGTGTGTGTGTGTCTACGTGTGTGTGTGTCTGTGTGTGTGTGTGTGTGTGTGTGTCTACGTGTGTGTGTGTACGTGTATGTGTGTACGTGTGTGTGTCTACGTGTGTGTGTGTCTACGCGTGTGTCTACTTGTGTGTGTCTACATGTGTGTGTGTGTCTACGTGTGTGTGTCTACATGTGTGTGTGTGTCTACGTGTGTGTGTGTCTACATGTGTGTGTGTGTCTACGTGTGTGTGTGTGTCTACATGTGTGTGTGTCTACGTGTGTGTCTGCGTGTGTGTGTCTACATGTATGTGTGTGTCTACGTGTGTGTGTGTGTCTGTGTGTGTGTCTGTGTGTGTGTGTGTCTGTGTGTGTCTGTGTGTGTGTGTGTCTGTGTGTGTGTGTGTCTACGTGTGTGTGTGTGTCTACGTGTGTGTGTGTCTACGTGTCTACGTGTGTGTGTATGTCTACGTGTGTGTGTGTCTACGTGTGTGTGTGTACGTGTGTGTGTGTCTACGTGTGTGTGTCTACGTGTGTGTGTGTGTCTACGTGTGTCTACGTGTGTGTGTGTCTACGTGTGTGTGTCTACGTGTGTGTGTGTCTACGTATGTGTGTGTCTACGTGTGTATACTGAGCCCGGTGATGACGTTGGTGATGACGACGATGATGACGATGTTGACGATGACGATGTTGATGATGTTGATAATTATGTTAATGATGATGAAGATGATGATGATAATGATTTTGATGCTAATGATGTTGATGATGTTGATGATGATGTTGATGCTAATGATGTTGATGATGTTGATGTTAACGATCTTGTTGATGATGTTGATGATATTGATCATGTTGATGATGATGCTGATGTTCATGATGATGACGACGATGATTATGGCGCCTCGATCCACCGTGACTTTAAGGATCTGCAAGACAGACAGAGGCACGATGCCACGTGTTTATGACGTTGTTATCTTTGGGGCCGTCCATAAATGACGTCACGCGATTTTAGACAATTTTTGACCCCCCCCCCCCGCTCGTCACAAGGCGTCATGTAAATGATACAGCTGATACAGCTGTATCATTTACTTGATACAGCTGTCGTGGCTGTGACGGTTCCACCTGAAGACGGAAGCTTGTGTTGCTTCCGAAACGTCGTGATTTTTTATTTTGTTTTATTTTTATTTTACTTTTATTAATTTAAATGTTTTACCTACACGGTGACTTTACCGAAAAAACCTAAGAATATGAATCCTTGCAGTCACGAAAGCTTCAAATCTAGAATTATCGCCTAAGCTATCAACAAAGCAATAAACAAGACTAAACTATAAACACACGAAAACTAAACTATGAACTAAACTCTTCTTGGTTCTTTCGGTAAAGTCACGTAGAAGGGAAATAATAAAATAATAAAAATAAAATACAAAATTATTTTATTATGTTAAATTTTTTTAATTTTTTTTATTTTATCATTTCCCTTCTACGTGACTTTACCGAAAAAACCTAAGAATATGAAGCTTAGGCGACAGTTTAGTTCATCGTTTACCCTCTATCTTAATCATACTTGAGCGCTCCTTGCCTCTGCGTTGATGGCATCCAATGCAGCGGCCGCGTTTGCCCATGCGGCCGTAATTGCGACCGCCGCCCTTGCGGCGACGGTGATGGCCGCGTCCTCGACGGCGGCTGCCACCGCCGCGGCGGACACGGCCGCCCTTGGCCGCGTGGACCTCACGGAGACCGCTGTAGGTCGGGTCGGGGGCTTCGGCGGCGAAACAGGCGTAGCGCGCCGCCACGCGGGCAGAGTGCTCCACGCAGCAGCGGTGCTGGCGGTCCTTCACCATCGACTCCTCGGAGCAGAACGCGTCCATGGAGCGCTCCCACTGGTGACGGGGGTTGGGGTTTGGGTGGGGGACAGGGGCGGTTTCTTCATTAGGGCGATTAGGCGACGCACCACCAATGTCATTCAACCACAGAGTCACGCTAGCCGTCACTGCAGCCTCTGGATATAGTCCAATCAGCGTCATGTCACGTTCTGTGGAGTACCGCCTCTTTTTGGGCGATTTCACTCCGGCTGAGAATCGCCCGAGTGTTCCGTAGACTTACATTCAAAGATGTTTTTTTTCGAACGCCGGGCGCTGCAATGCATTCTCTACGGCTTCCGGGAGGGCTCGCCTCACGTGCTTACGTCATCATACGTAAGCACGTTTCATCCAACAATATAATTTGTCGCCACCTAGTGGAATCTTTAATAAAAGAAACTTGAGTGGATTGTATTAATAGTGAGCATAGAAACAAACAAGGAGATGTATTGTAAGAGTCACGTTATTTTTCATTAATATTAAAGAAGTGAAGTTGCCTTTACATGCTTAAGCTGTTAATTTATCTATTGCATGGGTGGACCTTATCCTTATCAATCATCCAGACATTTGCCCCCCCCCCCCTGAGAGATTTTGCAGGAGCCGCCACTGGTGGGGGAATGGGGAGGATGTGTTCACGTCAAGGCCGTAGTTATAAATATTAGAATTACATTCTCCGCTTAATATTGAAATATATGCTCAAAATGTCCCCCACCCACCACAATGTTGTTGTAAAAAAATAATTGCTGTGCTATGTAATTTGCATAGACCACAATACCTGCAGTCGTAATGCAAACAAAAAACACAACTCTGATAATGTATGCACCGTCCTTGAAGTTGATTGGTCCACACCCGAGACAGCTTTCCTTAGAGCCTAGTCTCACATGGTCCTTGAAGTTGATTGGTCCACACCCGAGACAGCTTTCCTTAGAGCCTAGTCTCACATGGTCCTTGAAGTTGATTGGTCCACACCCGAGACAGCTTTCCTTAGAGCCTAGTCTCACATGGTCCTTGAAGTTGATTGGTCCACACCCGAGACAGCTTTCCTTAGAGCCTAGTCTCACATGGTCCTTGAAGTTGATTGGTCCACACCCGAGACAGCTTTCTTTAGAGCCTAGTCTCCATTGGTGTTGGACCAGATGACGCCAAAAGGCGCACAACTCAAAGACAACGCACTATCAGAGTGTGAGAGCTCGGGGTGAAGCATTTACACCATTGGAACCTCATTTGCCAGTAAAAATATGATAATTGTTTTTTACCCTTTTATCTGACAACAAACTGACACTCTAAAGAAAAAAGGGATGTGGGCGGGGCTAGAGGGGGAAGGTGGGCGGGGCTAGAAGGGGGAGGTGGGCGGGGCTAGAAGGGTGTGTGGGCGGCGGACGGCCCCTTGGGTCCACGCTCGCGCGTTTCGCCGGGGGCTCGTCCGGGCCACTCACGGCGTTGCCGGCGCACCGCAGCTGCCCGTGGCTGCGCCCGCAGCATCGCTCGAGGGTGCGCTCCAGACGGCGCAGCGAGTCCAGGCGGCGCACCAGCCACCCGTGGCCCGAGGCGGGGGCCCGCACTCCCGCCCGCAGGTTCGGACGGCCCGCACGGCACACGCTCTCCAGGTTCTCCGCGCTCGGTCGGCCGGCCGGGAAGTCGACCGCGGGCACGGAGGGCGCAAGCTCTGGGGGGGGGGGGGGGGGGGGGAGGGGGAGAAACAGAACAGGCGGCGGTTCTTTGAAGCGGTCCTGGACCTCCCCTAGGTCGACTCGGCCTCGAGTGAGGGTCCCCGTGCGGCGTGTGGTAAACCATCGCGACTGGGGGAGACAAAGGCGGGGATCGAACCCACGACCTCCTGTAGACCAGGCGAGGTCGTTAACATCTCCTTGCCAATCGTGGGGTAAGGGGTCGCGATCGAACCCACGACCTCCTGTAGACCAGGCGAGGTCGTTAACATCTCCTTGCCAATCGTGATGATGATAAGAGAGAGTGAGAAAGAAGCAGACTCCAAATATACAGCAACAGCAGCAGGCATCGTCAGGGTCGGGATCGAACCCACGACCTCCTGTAGACCAGGCGAGGTAGTCAACATCTCCTAGCGAATCGTGGGGTCAAAGGGGTCGGGATCGAACCCACGACCTCCCGTAGACCAGGCGAGGTAGTTAACATCTCCTAGCCACCACGGCAGGGTCAAAGGGGTCACGATCGAACCCATGACCTCCTGTAGACCAGGCGAGGTCGTCAACATCTCCTAGACAGCCGTGGGAGGTGCTGACCTCGTGGGCAGCCGTCGTGAGCGTGGTGAGCGTGGTGAGTGTGGAGGGGCGGCGAGAACGGCGAGAACGGCGGCCCTGGGAAGGCATCCTCCATCTGCTGCTGGAAGATCAGCGACGGGTTCTGGGGCTCTGCAAAGCGACGAACGGCACGGAGACACGGAGACACGCACGGAGACACGGAGACACGGAGATACGCACGGAGACACGGAGACACGGAGACACGCACGGAGACACGCACGGAGATACGCACGGAGACACGGAGACACGCACGGAGACACGCACGGAGACACGCACGGAGACACGCACGGAGACACGCACGGAGACACGCACGGAGACACGCACGGAGACACGCACGGAGACACGGAGACACGGAGACACGCACGGAGACACGCACGGAGACACGGAGACACGGAGATACGCATGGAGATACGGAGACACGGAGACACGCACGGAGACACACACGGAGAAATGGAGACATGCACGGAGACACGCACGGAGACACGCACGGAGACACAGAGACATGGAGACACGCACGGAGACACGCACACACCCACATACACCCACACAACAACAACCGCCATTCGCCACTAAGTGGCGATGACGTCACCACATACACACACACACCTACACACACAACACACACACACCTACACCCTACACACACACACACCCACACACACACACCTACACACACAACATACAACTACACACACACACACACACAACCACACACACTCACACACACACATAGCTACACACACCCACACACACACCTACACACACACCTACACACACACATACACACACACCCACACACACCAACTCACACCTACACATAGACACACCTACACATAGACACACACACCCACACACACAGATCCACACACACCCACACACACCAACTCACACCTACAGATAGACACACCTACACACACACACACACCCACACACACAGATCCACACCCACACAAACACCCACACACACACCAACACACCTGCACACACACACACACACACACACCTACACACCCACACACCTACACACTAACACCCACACACAGACCCACACACACCCACACACACCGACTCACACCTACACATAGACACACCTACACGTAGACACATCCACACACACCCACACACCTACACACACACACACCCACACACACAGATCCACACACCCAAACCCACCCACACACCTACACACACACACAAACACCCACCCACACACACACACACCCCTACACACACGTACACACACCCACAGTTATATATATTCACACACACACCCACACACACAGATCCACACACCCAAACCCACCCACACACCTACACACACACACAAACACCCACACACACACACACACACACACACACACACACCCACACACACCCACACAGTTATATAAATTCATACACATGTGTGTGTTGCAACAGTTGCCAATAAACCCCACCCCTACTCTCATAACACTATGTAACACAATGTTTGTTCCTGGGTAGTTAAGTGTTATTTCCTAATTGCTGATGCTTCAAAAGTACAGAGAATGGCCATTTTTCTTGTTTTTTTCTGTAAAGTCACGTAGCCGAAACGTCGTGAGAATTATTTTATGATGTTTTATTTTTATTATTTTATTATTTCCCTTCTACGCGACTTTACCGAAAGAACCAAGAAGATGAATCCCTGCAGTCACGAAAGCTTCAAATCGAGAATTATTTTATTTTTATTTTTATTATTTTATTATTCCTTTCTACGTGACTTTACCGAAAAACCAAGAAGATGAATCCCTGCAGTCACGAAAGCTTTAAATCAGAATGGCCATTATTATTACCCACAAACTTTGCTTTTGTGACCAGGACGGAGATAATTTGAAATGTACCTCTTTTCCAGAACATTCCAGATAGATTCAGTTGCCGAGTAAACTTGGACTAACTTCTAGAACATTCTAGAACTTTCCAGTAATATAAAGAGTCGTAGAAATACAGGGGGCCTTAAGCCCACCAGTTCAGTTTAGTTCCAGCTGCCTAATTGGATACAAATCTGCATTTTTAAATCCTTTATATTAAGTTCGCTTCCTTGCTTAGGACCGTGCAAATCTTTCGGTCGTTTTTTAACCCACTTCCCGTGATCCAATCGAGCTGATATTTTGCACACAGACTCGTTGTGCGTGACAATTAATGTTCGTGAAAATTTTTTCAAAAATTTTACACTTTTTAGGGGAATTTTTTTATATTTAATTACCAATTGCTTAATGGTGGCAGACAATCATCTGACCCATAGGTGGCAGCCATCTCAAGCCAGAGGACGAGAGGACTCTAGCCGCCACGCATATTAAGGATTTAGAGTGAAAAACTTTGTTTTACGGGTTATACTTGTTCTGAGATGGCATCAAGAGGCTGCAAGCACTCTGTGTAAGTGTCTGCCCCCCCACCACCACCACCACTAACCACCACCAACCACCCACCACCACCCACCACCACCAAAGACCATCCACAACCACCACCCACAACCACACCACCCACCACCACCCCCACCACCCACCACTCACAACACCACCTCCACCACCACCCTCCCACCACCCCCCCTCCCCACC
>MU249796.1:45093-92593 GCA_018977245.1 Lethenteron camtschaticum
TGTGAATATATATAACTGTGGGTGTGTGTATGTGTGTGTGGGTGTGTTGGTGTGTGTGGGTGGGTGTTTGTGTGTGTGTGTAGGTGTGTGGGTGGGTTTGGGTGTGTGGATCTGTGTGTGTGGGTGTGTGTGTGAATATATATAACTGTGGGTGTGTGTACGTGTGTGTAGGGGTGTGTTGGTGTGTGTGTGGGTGTTTGTGTGTGTGTATGTAGGTGTGTGTGTGGGTTTGGGTGTGTGGATCTGTGTGTGTGGGTGTGTGTGTGTGTGTAGGTGTGTGGGTGTGTGTGTGTGTGTCTATGTGTAGGTGTCTATGTGTAGGTGTGAGTTGGTGTGTGTGGGTGTGTGTGGGTCTGTGTGTGTGTAGGTGTGTGTGTGTGGGTGTGTGTGTCTGTGTGTGAGTTGGTGTGTGTGTGTAGGTGTGAGTTGGTGTGTGTGGGTGTGTGTGTGTAGGTATGTGTAGGTGTGTGTGTAAGTGTGTGTGTAGGTGTGTGTGGGTGTAGGTGTGTGTGTGTGTAGGTGTGTGGTGTGTAGTGTGTGTGTGTGTAGGTGTGTGGGTGTGTGTGGGTGTGTGTGGCTGTGTGTGGGTGTGTGTCGGTGTATGGGGGTGTGTGGGTGTGTGGTGTTTCGGTGTGTAGTTGTGTCTATGTGCAGGTGTGAGTTGGTGTGTGTGTGTAGGTGTGTGTGTGTTGGTGTGTGTGTGTAGTGTGTGTAGGTGTGTGTGTGTAGGGGGGTGTAGGGGTGTGTGTGTGTAGGTGTGTGTGGGTGTAGTGGACGTCACCGCCACTTAGTGGCGAATGGTGGTTGTTGTTGTGGGGTGTATGTGGGTGTGTGCGTGTCTCCGTGTCTCCGTGCGTGTCTCCATGTCTCTGTGCGTGTCTCCGTGTCTCCATGTCTCCATGCGTGTCTCTGTGCGTGTCTCTGTGCGTGTCTCCGTGTCTCCGGTCTCCATGCGTGTCTCTGTGCGTGTCTCTGTGCGTGTCTCTGTGCGGTCTCTGTGAGTGTCTCCGTGTCTCCGTGTCTCCGTGCGTGTCTCCGTGCGTGTCTCCGTGCGTGTCTCCATGCGTGTCTCCGTGTCTCCGTGTCTCCATGCGTGTCTCTGTGCGTGTCTCCGTGTCTCCGTGCGTGTCTCTGTGCGTGTCTCTGTGTCTGTGCGTGTCTCTGTGCGTGTCTCCGTGTCTCCGTGCGTGTCTCTGTGCGTGTCTCTGTGCGTGTCTCCGTGTCTCTGTGCGTGTCTCGTGCGTGTCTCCGTGTCTCTGTGTCTCCGTGCGTGTCTCCATGTCTCCGTGCGTGTCTCTGTGCGTGTCTCCGTGTCTCCGTGTCTCTCTCCGTGCGTGTCTCCGTGTGTCTCTGTGTCTCCGTGCGTGTCTCTGCGTGTCTCCGTGTGTGTCTCCGTGTCTCCGTGTCTCCGTGTCTCTGTGCGTGTCTCTGTCTCCGTGTCTCCGTGTCTCCGTGCGTGTCTCTGTGTCTCCGTGCGTGTCTCCGTGCGTGTCTCCATGTCTCCATGTCTCCGTGTCTCCGTGCGTGTCTCCGTGTCTCCGTGCGTGTCTCCGTGTCTCCGTGTCTCCGTGCATGTCTCCGTGTCTCCGTGTGTGTCTCCGTGTCTCCGTGCATGTCTCCGTGTCTCCGTGTCTCCGTGTCTCCATGTCTCCATACGTGTCTCCGTGTGTGTCTCCGTGTCTCCGTGTCTCCGTGCGTGTCTCCGTGTCTCCGTGTGTGTCTCCGTGTCTCCGTGCGTGTCTCCGTGTCTCCGTGCGTGTCTCTGTGCGTGTCTCCGTGTCTCCATGCGTGTCTCCGTGTCTCCATGCGTGTCTCCGTGTGTATCTCCGTGTCTCCGTGTCTCCGTGCGTGTCTCTGTGTCTTCGTGCGTGTCTCCGTGTCTCCTTGTCTCCGTGCGTGTCTCCGTGCATGTCTCCGTGTCTCCGTGTGTGTCTCCGTGCGTGTCTCCGTGCGTCTCTCCATGTCTCCATGCGTGTCTTTGTGCGTGTCTCCGTGTGTATCTCCGTGTCTCCGTGTCTCCGTGCGTGTCTCCGTGTCTCCGTGTCTCCGTACCGTTCGTCGCTTTGCAGAGCCCCAGAACCCGTCGCTGATCTTCCAGCAGCAGATGGAGGATGCCTTCCCAGGGCCGCCGTTCTCACCGCCCCTCCACACTCACCACGCTCACACGGCTCCCAGAGGTCAGCACCTCCCACGGTCTGTCTAGGGGATGTTGACTACTCGCCTGTCTACAGGGCTAGGAGATGTTGACTACTCGCCTGGTCTACAGGCTAGGAGATGTTGACTACCTCGCCTGGTCTACAGGCTAGAGATGTTGACTACCTCGCCTGGCTACAGGCTAGGGATGTTGACTACTCGCGGTCTACAGGGCTAGGAGATGTTGACTACTCGCCCTGGTCTACAGGGCAGGAGATGTTGACTACTCGCCGGTCTACAGGCCTGGGNTGACTCCCACACCTGACCCAGGGTAGGAGATGTTGACGACTCACCGGTCTACGGGGGTGGTTGATCCCGCCTTGACAGGGGTAGGAGATGTTAACTACTCGCCGGCTACNGGGGTCGGGGACGACCTTGCCCTGCCGTCGTGGCTAGAGATGTTGACCACACGCCGCACCGGGGCCCTCACTCGAGGCCTAGTCGACCTAGGGGAGGTCCAGGACCGCCGCTGGTTCTTTTTTTCTCGAGCGGTGATCGAACCCCGGGACAAGGGACAAGGGGGGGGGGGGGGTGGGCCTTTCTCTCCGCAGGTTCGTAGCGCAGCGCCAACGCCACTACCGCCCCCCCCCTCCCCCCCCAGAGCTTGCGCCCTCCGTGCCCGCGGTCGACTTCCCGGCCGGCCGACCGAGCGCGGAGAACCTGGAGAGCGTGTGCCGTGCGGGCCGTCCGAACCTGCGGGCGGGCGTGCGGGCCCCCGCCTCGGGCCACGGGTGGCTGGTGCGCCGCCTGGACTCGCTGCGCCGTCTGGAGCGCGCTCTCGAGCGATGCTGCGGGCGCAGCCGCGGGCAGCTGCGGTGCGCCGGCAACGCCGTGAGTGTCCCGGACGAGCCCCGGCGAATCGCGGGAGCGTGGATCCAAGGGGCCGTCCGCCGCCCACACACCCTTCTAACCCGCCCACCTCCCCTTCTAGCCCGCCCACACCCCCCTCGGGTGTGGACCAATCAACTTCAAGGACAGTGCATACATTATCAGAGTTGTGTTTTTTGTTTGCATTATGACTGCAGGTATTGTGGTCAATGCAAACATGACTCCTTGTAAAAAAGGTGTCAGTTTTGTTGCCAGATAAAAGGGTAAAAAACCAATTATCATATTTTGCTACTGGCAAATGAGGTTCCAATGGTGTAAATGCTTCACCCCGAGCTCTCATACTCTGATGGTGCATTGTCTTTGAGTTGTGCGCCTTTTGCGTCATCTGTTCCAACACCATGTGAGACGAGGCTCTAAGGAAAGCTGTCTCGGTGTGGACCAATCAACTTCAAGGACCATGTGAGACTAGGCTCTAAGGAAAGCTGTCTCGGGTGTGGACCAATCAACTTCAAGGACCATGTGAGACTAGGCTCTAAGGAAAGCTGTCTCGGGTGTGGACCAATCAACTTCAAGGACGGTGCATACATTATCAGAGTTGTGTTTTTTGTTTGCATTACGACTGCAGGTATTGTGGTCTATGCAAATTACATAGCACAGCAATTATTTTTTTACAACAACATTGTGGTGGGTGGGGGGACATTTTGAGCATATATTTCAATATTAAGCGGAGAATGTAATTCTAATATTTTATAACTACGGCCTTGACGTGAACACATCCTCCCCATGTCCCCCACCAGTGGCGGCTCCTGCAAAATCTCTCAGGGGGGGCAAATGTCTGGATGATTGATAAGGATAAGGTCCACCCATGCAATAGATAAATTAACAGCTTAAGCATGTAAAGGCAACTTCACTTCTTTAATATTAATGAAAAATAACGTGACTCTTACAATACATCTCCTTGTTTGTTTCTATGCTCACTATTAATACAATCCACTCAAGTTTCTTTTATTAAAGATTCCACTAGGTGGCGACAAATTATATTGTTGGATGAAACGTGCTTACGTATGATGACGTAAGCACGTAGTGCGAGCCCTCCCGGAAGCCGTAGAGAATGCATTGCAGCGCCCGGCGTTCGAAAAAAAACATCTTTGAATGTAAGTCTATGGAACACTCGGGCGATTCTCAGCCGGAGTGAAATCGCCCAAAAAGAGGCGGTACTCCACAGAACGTGACATGACGCTGATTGGACTATATCCAGAGGCTGCAGTGACGGCTAGCGTGACTCTGTGGTTGAATGACATTGGTGGTGCGTCGCCTAATCGCCCTAATGAAGAAACCGCCCCATGTCCCCCACCCAAACCCCAACCCCCGTCACCAGTGGGAGCGCTCCATGGACGCGTTCTGCTCCGAGGAGTCGATGGTGAAGGACCGCCAGCACCGCTGCTGCGTGGAGCACTCTGCCCGCGTGGCGGCGCGCTACGCCTGTTTCGCCGCCGAAGCCCCCGACCCGACCTACAGCGGTCTCCGTGAGGTCCACGCGGCCAAGGGCGGCCGTGTCCGCCGCGGCGGTGGCAGCCGCCGTCGAGGACGCGGCCATCACCGTCGCCGCAAGGGCGGCGGTCGCAATTACGGCCGCATGGGCAAACGCGGCCGCTGCATTGGATGCCATCAACGCAGAGGCAAGGAGCGCTCAAGTATGATTAAGATAGAGGGTAAACGATGAACTAAACTGTCGCCTAAGCTTCATATTCTTAGGTTTTTTCGGTAAAGTCACGTAGAAGGGAAATGATAAAATAAAAAAAATTAAAAAAATTTAACATAATAAAATAATTTTGTATTTTATTTTTATTATTTTATTATTTCCCTTCTACGTGACTTTACCGAAAGAACCAAGAAGAGTTTAGTTCATAGTTTAGTTTTCGTGTGTTTATAGTTTAGTCTTGTTTATTGCTTTGTTGATAGCTTAGGCGATAATTCTAGATTTGAAGCTTTCGTGACTGCAAGGATTCATATTCTTAGGTTTTTTCGGTAAAGTCACCGTGTAGGTAAAACATTTAAATTAATAAAAGTAAAATAAAAATAAAACAAAATAAAAAATCACGACGTTTCGGAAGCAACACAAGCTTCCGTCTTCAGGTGGAACCGTCACAGCCACGACAGCTGTATCAAGTAAATGATACAGCTGTATCAGCTGTATCATTTACATGACGCCTTGTGACGAGCGGGGGGGGGGGGTCAAAAATTGTCTAAAATCGCGTGACGTCATTTATGGACGGCCCCAAAGATAACAACGTCATAAACACGTGGCATCGTGCCTCTGTCTGTCTTGCAGATCCTTAAAGTCACGGTGGATCGAGGCGCCATAATCATCGTCGTCATCATCATGAACATCAGCATCATCATCAACATGATCAATATCATCAACATCATCAACAAGATCGTTAACATCAACATCATCAACATCATTAGCATCAACATCATCATCAACATCATCAACATCATTAGCATCAAAATCATTATCATCATCATCTTCATCATCATTAACATAATTATCAACATCATCAACATCGTCATCGTCAACATCGTCATCATCGTCGTCATCACCAACGTCATCACCGGGCTCAGTATACACACGTAGACACACACATACGTAGACACACACACACGTAGACACACACACGTAGACACACACACACGTAGACACACGTAGACACACACACACACGTAGACACACACACGTAGACACACACACACGTACACACACACACGTAGACACACACACACGTAGACATACACACACACGTAGACACGTAGACACACACACACGTNGACACACACACACACAGTAGACACACACACACACAGACACACACACACACAGACACACACNGACACACACACACACACAGACACACACACAGACACACACACACACGTAGACACACACACATGTAGACACACACACAGACACACACGTAGACACACACACATGTAGACACACACACACACGTAGACACACACACATGTAGACACACACACGTAGACACACACACACATGTAGACACACACACGTAGACACACACACATGTAGACACACACAAGTAGACACACGCGTAGACACACACACACGTAGACACACACACACACATACACACACACACACACGTAGACACACACACACACACACACACACGTAGACACACACACACGTACACACACACACGGTAGACACACACACACACACAGACACACACATAGACACACACAGACACACACACACATAGACACACACACACATAGACACACACACATACACACACACACGACACACACACACGTAGACACACACACACGTAGACACACACGGGTAGACCATGAGTCACTGGTGAGTCACCGTTTGTCACTCATTTCCCAACGTCTTGTCTCTTCTCACAATTCAAGTTCCTAGAATCAACCCACCCGCGCCTGCAACGTGGCTTCATCCCAGAGGTCGCAATCGGGTACCCGATACCCGTACCCTACCCGTATCCGGCCGGGTACGGGTAGGGTACGGGTACCCGTTTGCGACCCTGGTGCAGCCGGGTAGGGGTACGGGTAAGGAATCAAACCCGTTTGCGACCTCTGGGGCTTAGTCCTCGCGTCAACGGTCCGTTCACTACATCGCCCCCCCCCCCCCCGCCCCGAATTTGACTTCCGTTGATTCGGGAAGTTAAACTCGCCATGAGGTTCATTGATGCAGCCTCAACGGCTATTTAACTAATAAACCAAAGCTTCTCCGATTGGAGGAAAGAGGCCCCTCCATTGCGATTGGTCGGGAGGACCGGCTCTTAATAAGGGATTGGAGAATGAGGAGGGGGTTGAAGGTTGAAGGAGGGAAAACACGCAAAATGATCCGTTGTAGGGAAAAGGACGGGGATCGGCGTGGGGAAATAGGGCAAAGGGGGCATTCCAGAAAAGGGGGGCTGAGGGAGATTTTAGCGGGAAGAGAACGAGGAGTGGGGGACGCTCGGAGGCCGATACAAGCTGGGAGACAGGCCTAAAAGCTCGCGTCACATGGGTGTGTAATCTATGCTCGGGTTCCTTATGGTGAAACTAATAAAAAGTGGCTCATATATTCTTGTCGTCCGAGTCATTAAACCTGGTACACAGTTCCTGGTATAGAACACGGGGAGAACACGCAAATGTACAGCGGGTGTCAGGATGGGGATCTAACTCACGACCTCCTGCACAGCAGGCAAGGTATCTTCTTGGTTCTTTCGGTAAAGTCACGTAGAAGGGAAGTAATAAAATAATAAAAATAAAACACAATAAAATAATTCTCACGACGTTTCGGCCAAAACGCAAGGACGACTGCTTGCGTTGTGGCCGAAACGTCGTGAGAATTATTTTATTATGTTTTATTTTTATTATTACTTCCCTTCTACGTGATGACTTTACCGAAAGAACCAAGAAGATGAATCCCTGCAGTCACGAAAGCTTTAAATCGAAGCAGGCAAGGTAGTTCACATCTCCTAGGCCCCTTACCTGGAGGAGGGAGCTGTGGATGATGGAGGGAGCTGTGGATGGAGGAGGGAGCTGTGGATGAAGGGAGAGGTGGATGAAGGAGAGAGCTGTGGATGGAGGGAGCTGTGGATGAAGGAGGGAGCTGTTGAAGGAGAGAGCTGTGGATGGAGGAAGGAGGGAGCTGTGGATGAAGGAGGGAGCTGTGGATGAAGGAGGGAGCTGTGGATGGAGAGAGCTGTGGATGAAGGAGGGAGCTGTGGATGATGGAGGGGCTGTGGATGAAGGAGGGAGCTGTGGATGAAGGAGGGAGCTGTGGATGAAGGAGAGAGCTGTGGATGATGGAGGGAGCTGTGGATGAAGCAGGGAGCTGTGGATGAAGGAGGGAGCTGTTGGAGAGAGCTGTGGATGAAGGAGGGAGCTGTGGATGAAGGAGAGAGCTGTGGATGAAGGAGGGAGCTGTGGATGAAGGAGGGAGCTATGGATGAAGGAGAGAGCTGTGGATGAAGGAGGGAGCTGTGGATGAAGCAGGGAGCTGTGGATGAAGCAGAGAGCTGTGTGTGAAGGAGGGAGCTGTGGATGAAGGAGAGAGCTGTGGATGAAGGAGGGAGCTGTGGATGGAGGAGGAGCTGTGGATGAAGGAGAGAGCTGTTGGTGAAGGAGGGAGCTGTGGATGAAGGAGAGAGCTGTGGATGAAGGAGGGAGCTGTGGATGAAGGAGGGAGCTATGGATGAAGGAGAGAGCTGTGGATGAAGGAGAGAGCTGTGGTGAAGGAGGGAGCTGTGGATGAAGGAGAGAGCTGTGGATGAAGGAGGAGCTGTGGATGAAGGAGGGAGCTATGGATGAAGGAGAGAGCTGTGGATGAAGGAGGGAGCTGTGGATGAAGGAGAGAGCTGTGGATGAAGGAGGGAGCTGTGGATGAAGGAGGGAGCTATGGATGAAGGAGAGAGCTGTGTGAAGGAGGGAGCTGTGGATGAAGGAGAGAGCTGTGGATGGAGGGAGCTGTGGATGAAGGAGGGAGCTGTGGTGAAGGAGAGAGCTGTGGATGAAGGAGCTGTGGATGAAGGAGGGAGCTGTGGATGAAGGAGGGAGCTATGGATGAAGGAGAGAGCTGTGTGAAGGAGGGAGCTGTGGATGAAGGAGAGAGCTGTGGATGAAGGAGGGAGCTGTGGATGAAGGAGGAGCTGTGGTGAAGGAGGGAGCTGTGGATGGAGAGAGCTGTGGATGGGAGGGAGCTGTGGGTGAAGGAGGAAGCTGTGGATGAAGGAGGGAGCTGTGGGTGAAGGAGGGAGCTGTGGATGAAGCTGTGGGAGTGGTTGTGGTGGTTGTGGTGGTTGTGGTGGGAGTGGTTGTGGTGGTTGTGGTGGTAGTGGTTGTGTCGATGGTTGCGGTGATTGCGGTGGTTGTGGTGGTTGTGGTGATGGTTGAGAGGTGGCGGTGGTTGTGGTGGCAGCAGTTGTGGCGATTGTGGTTGTGGTGGGAGTGATTGGAGTGTGCGGCGATTGATCTTGCGGTGGTTGTTTGCGCACACAATCGAAATCGTTCTTCTGCAGGCATGTCCGTGGGTCCGACCGCGACTACCGGCCGTTGATTTAATTTACAACGATACGTACCGAACATCGACTTCGAACCAAAACAACAACAACAGCAGCGACGACGACGCCGACACCACCGACGGCTAACTCGCGTCGCATGCCGGGCAGCTTCCATCGCGACGCACAGACGGGGGCTTGGACGGATGCTCGGGAGGTCGCAGGTTCGACCCAATCTCCCAGTGAGGGGTGGGGGGGGGGAAGAAAAAAAAAAAANNAAAAAAGAAGAAAAAAAAAAAAAAAAAAAAAAAAAAGAAAACAGAAAAAAAAAAAAAAAGAAAGAAAAAAAGAAAACAAGTATAACCTGTAAAAACAAAGTTTTTCACTATAAATCCTTTATATGCGTGGCGGCTAGAGTCCTCTCGTCCTCTAGCTTGAGATGGCTGCCACCTATGGGTCAGATGATTGCCTGCCACCATTAAGCAATTGGTAATTAAATATAATATTTTTGTCCTGAAAAGTGTAAAATTTTGGGAATTTTTTTTCACGAACATTAATTGTCACGCACAACGAGTCTGTGTGCAAAATGTCAGCTCGATTGGATCACGGGAAGTGGGTTAAAAAACGACCGAAAGATTTGCACGGTCCTAAGCAAGCAAGCGAACTTAATATAAAGGATTTAAAAAGTGAGGGTGGGGAGAAATGGGCCAGAGATCCGCAGACTTCTACAGACAAAGATCCCTCGTGTAGCCTTATCAGACTGTTGGGGCAAGTGCTGTTAGGAGTAACCGCACCTGTGGCCAGGACCACGCCCGGCCGCCTGTCTTCACCCAGCGGCGGACGTTTACCCCACACCGCGCCAGGTACTCATTTGAGGCCGAGTCGACCTAGGGGAGGCCTAAGGACCGGCTCAGGTAATCGTCGCCTGGAAACGAGACTGGGGTCGCCAGGTTCGTAGCGGCCCGTAGGCTTACACGGAGAGCCGCCATGCGAATGGACTCTTTGTTGAGCGATCGATTTGTGACGGCCTGGTCGCTTCAGAAAGAATTAGCGATTCATTTAACCTTTCCCGGACTTTGCACACAGCAGAGGTCGCAACCGAGTACCCGATACACGTACCCTACCCGATACCCGGCTACCCGTACCTGGCCGGGTACGGGTACAGGTAGCCGTTTGCAACCCTGGTGCGGCCGGGTACGGGTAAGGAATCAAAACCCGTTTGCGACCTCTGGTTGGTGGGTGAGTGAGTGCGTGAGTGGGTGAGTGAGTTCGTGAGTGGGTGAGTTCGTGAGTGGGTGGGTGAGTGAGTGGGTGAGTGGGTGAGTGAGTGAGTTCGTGAGTGGGTGAGTGAGTTCGTGAGTGGGTGAGTGCAAGGGTGAGTGGGTGAGTGAGTGAGTGGGTGAGTGAGTTCGTGAGTGGGTGAGTGCAAGGGTGAGTGAGTTCGTGAGTGGGTGAGTGAGGGTGAGTGGGTGAGTGAGTGAGTTCGTGAGTGAGTTCGTGAGTGGGTGAGTGGGTGGGTGAGTGAGTGGGAGAGTTTGCGACCCTGGTGCGGCCGGGTACGGGTAAGGAATCAAAACCCGTTTCCGACTTCTGACCCCCAGTCTCCGCCCGCCCACGATTACCAACCAGAATCAGCGACAGTTGACCGGGTCTCGGTATCGGCCCCAACAAAGATCAGAAATTGCCAACGACTTGAACCCGCAGAGATTCGCTCCTCCACCATTATCATCATCAGCGGAAGCGCCCACAGCTGAACTAGGGGGGGGGCGTTGCTCATTAACGGAGCGACGTCACTTCCTGTCAGCTCCCACCCAATGACATCACTTCCTGTGTGCTCGCCGCCGGACTGCGACATCACTTCCTTTGCAATCCCCCCCCACTTCACCCGGAGTGCGACATCACTTCCTGTCCGCTCCCGCCCGATGACATCACTTCCCGTGACATCACTTCCCGTCCGCTCCTGCCCAATGACATCACTTCCTGTGTGCTCGCCGCCGAACTGCGACGTCACTTCCTGTCTTTGTGACCCGCCGACCGTCGATCGACGCGACGTTGGAGGTCATCTCCAATTGGCTACGCTGACAAGGCCTTCGCCCCCTTCACCGTCGAGGGCAGCTGGGCTGTCAAAATCCTCTGCGAGCGTGAGTGTGGGGGTCAGAGGTCGCAAACGGGTTTCGATTCCTTACCCGTACCCGTACCCGGCCGCACCAGGGTCGCAAACGGGTACCCGTACCTGGCTACCCGTACCCGGCCGGGTATCGGGTAGGGTACCCGGCCGGTACGGGTAGGGTACGGGGGTAGGGTATCGGGTAGGGTACAGGTATCGGGTAGGGTACCCGGCCGGGTACGGGTAGGGTACGGGGGTAGGGTATCGGGTAGGGTACAGGTATCGGGTAGGGTACGGGGGTAGGGTATCGGGTAGGGTACCTGATTGCGACCTCTGGGATGAAGCCATGTTGCAGGCGCGGGTGGGTTGATTCTAGGAACTTGAATTGTGAGGAGACAAGACGTTGGGAAATGAGTGACAAACGGTGACTCACCAGTGACTCACGGTCTACCCGTACCTGGCCGCACCAGGGTCGCAAACGGCTACCCGTACCCGGCTGTGTACGGGTAGGGTACGGGTATCGGGTACCTGATTGCGACCTCTGGGATGAAGCCAAGTTGCAGGCGTGGGTGGGTTGATTCTAGGAACTTGAGTTGTGAGAAGAGGCAAGACGTTGGGAAATGAGTGACAAACGGCTACTCACCAGTGACTCACGGCCTACCCGTACCAGTACCCGGCCGCACCAGGTCGCAAACGGGTAGCCGGGTATCGGCTAGGGTACGGGTATCGGGTACCCGGTTGCGACCTCTGGGGGTACCGCATACTGGCTCTCTGCTAGGCAGTCTACGAGGACGACGGATGGACAGCGCCTTGAGGTCGCCGGTCGCCACGCGCGTCTCCGCTCGTTCACGCACGCGAGCAGCGGTGAACGGCAGCAGACTGGCCGCCTACCCCACCACCGAAACCTGCCGTGCCGGACAGACACCCGTGGGCTCCAGGGTCCCCCGCGAACGACGCGATGCCGTATTGGATGTATATATATATAAATAACGCGGCGGCGAATGCGCAGAGAGCTTCAAACAAATGTTGACACTGATACGGGACTATCGTTATTAATGGTGGACGGATGACAAACGTGATGTTGATAGCTTCATAAAGTCGCCAACTTGTCGATTGAATGCCTTCGTGACTGCAGGGATTCATATTCTTGGTTCTTTCGGTAAAGTCGTCACGTAGAAGGGAAGTAATGAAATAATACAAATAAAACATAATAAAATAATTCTCGATTTAAAGCTTTCGTGACTGCAGGGATTCATCTTCTTGGTTTTTCGGTAAAGTCATCACGTAGAAGGGAAATAATGAAAATAATCAAAAATAAAATTCTCACGACGTTTCGGCCAAGTAGCTGCTTGCGTTGTGGCCCGAAACGTCGTGGGAATTTTATCGCGTTTTGATTTTTATTATTTCCTTCGACGTCACTTTTACCGAAAGAACCAATTCTCACGACGTTTCGGCCACAACGCAAGCAGCCGTCCTCAGGTGAAGAACAGGTCTGTCGGAAAGACAGCGTCTGAATGAAACACCACCAAGCTTGGTTCTGTTCTTCACCTGAGGACGGCTGCTTGCGTTGTGGCCGAAACGTCGTGAGAATTTTATGTTTTATTTTATTATTTTATTATTTCCATTCTACGTGACTTTACCGAAAGAACCAAGAAGATGAATCCCTGCAGTCACGAAAGCTTTAAATCGAAAGACGCTGTCTTTGTCTCACCTGAGGACGGCTGCTTGCGTTGTGGCCGAAACGTGAATTATTTTANTGTGTTATTTCATTATTTATCTACGTGACTTTACCGAAAGAACCAAGAAGATGAACCAAGAATAAGTCTCCCACTTGTTTCGCCGGCGTTGTCAACGGACTCCAGAGTCCGGATGGTACGTTTCTCGTGCTACCGTTGCAAATTCTCAGCAGTGTTAACATGTTTTTGAAGCACCCGTGTATATATATATAAATAACGCGCCAGCGGCGAATGCGTTATAGGGGAGCGCGTACATTTTTTTAACGCGACGCGTCGAGCCAACGGAACCACGTCGCAGCGCGAGTGGGAAGTAGCGGTCCTAACTACACGGCCACCCTCGGCACGAAGTCATCATCATCATCGTCATCATCGACTTCGTCATCATTGTCGTTGTCATCATCATCGTAGTCATCATCATCGTCGTCATCATCGTCATCATCATAGTCATCCTCGTCATCGTCGTCATCGTCACCATCATCATCATCGTCGTCGTTATCATCGTCCTCGTCATCATCGTCGTCATTGTCATCATCATCGTCGTCATCATCGTCGTCATCATCATCATCGTCATCATCATCGTCATCATCATCATCGTCATCATCGTCGTCATCGTCAACGTCGTCATCATCATCATCGCACGGGGCTTCTCGGCGCTACCCACGCCGCGCGCCATCGCAGTATCCGTGAAGCCTGCGTCACACATCTCGCGTGTTACAATGTTGCACGTTACTCATCGTGGCGCCATGTTTTCCCATAATGCCGCGTTCTTCAGGAACGCAACCACCACCACCGCCGCGTTACAGGAGGGCAGGCCGCATTGTACGTGCGCATACACGTGCTACTCAGGTGTGCGGGGGTAAGGGTGAAAACCTATGGGTCTATGGGTCTCTGTGTGAGTCTATGTGTTCTGTGTGAGTCTATGGGTCTCTGCGTGCGTATATGGTCTCTGCGTGAGTATATGGGTCTCTGCGTGAGTCTATGGGTCTCTGTGTGAGTCTATGTGTCTCTGAGTGAGTCTATGGGTCTCTGCGTGAGTCTATGGGTCTCTGTGTGAGTCTATGGGTCTCTGCGTAAGTCTATGGGTCTCTGTGTGAGTCTATGGTCTCTGAGTGAGTCTATGGGTCTCTGTGTGAGTCTATGGGTCTCTGAGTGAGTCTATGGGTCTCTGCGTGAGTCTATGGGTCTCTGTGTGAGTCTATGGGTCTCTGTGTGAGTCTATGTGTCTCTGTGTGAGTCTATGGGTCTCTGCGTGAGTCTATGTGTCTCTGAGTGAGTCTATGGGTCTCTGCGTGAGTCTATGGGTCTCTGTGTGAGTCTATGGGTCTCTGTGTGAGTCTATGTGTCTGTGTGAGTCTATGGGTCTCTGTGTGAGTCTATGGGTCTGAGTGAGTCTATGGGTCTCTGTGAGTCTATGTCTCTGTGTGAGTCTATGGGTCTGTGTGAGTCTATGGGTCTCTGCGTGAGTCTATGGGTCTCTGCGTGAGTCTATGGGTATCTGCGTGAGTCTATGGGTCTCTGCGTGAGTCTATGTGTCTCTGTGTGAGTCTATGGGTCTCTGTGTGAGTCTATGGGTCTCTGTGTGAGTCTATGGGTCTCTGTGCGAGTCTATGGAGTCTATGGATCTCTGAGTCTATGGGTCTCTGTGCGAGTCTATGGGTCTCTGTGCGAGTCTATGAGTCTCTGTGCGAGTCTATGGATCTCTGTGTGAGTCTATGGGTCTCTGTGTGAGTCTATGGGTCTCTGTGTGAGTCTGTGTCTCTGAGTGAGTCTATGGGTCTCTGAGTGAGTCTACGGGTCTCTGTGTGAGTCTATGGGTCTCTGTGCGAGTCTATGGGTCTCTGTGCGAGTCTATGTGTGAGTCTATGGGTCTCTGTGTGAGTCTATGTGTCTCTGAGTGAGTCTATGTGTCTCTGTGTGAGTCTATGGTCTCTGTGTGAGTCTATGGGTCTCTGTGTGAGTCTATGTGTCTCTGAGTGAGTCTATGGGTCTCTGTGTGAGTCTATGTGTCTCTGTGTGAGTCTATGGGTCTCTGCAGTGTTCCCGTGTCCCGTAGGACAAATCGACTTAATGCCCACGGCCTTGTCACATGTAAGGTGCACTCCGTGTACGGTACACGGAGATCTACCGCACACGCCCAGGTGTCCTGTACACCACGAACCGCTCGCTCGACTGCCACACGTGTAACATATCCTGCATACAATACCCCGTGTCCTGTGTTACGCTGTGTGCGACACCGTATGTCCTGTATCATGTTGTTGATTATAACCTACCTCCTACATCATGCTGTATGTTATATAATGTGTCCTGTACGGTGACGTGTACTAAAACCTGTGTCCTGTATGACGTGTACTACATCCTGTGACCTGTATGACATGTACTACATACACGTGTCCTGTATGACATGTACTACATCCTGTGTCCTGTATGACATGTACTACAACCCGTGTCCTGTATGACGTGTACTACTACACACACGTGCCCTGTATGACGTGTACTACATCCTATGTCCTGTATGATGCCGTGTACCACAACATGTGTCCTGTATGATGACGTGTACTATAACCTGTGTCCTGTATGACGTGTACTACACACACGTGCCCTGTATGACGTGTACTACACACACGTGTCCTGTATGACGTGTACTACTACACGTGTGTGTGTGTGTACGTTCCCCGTGCTCGCTCCACTGCTCTACTGCTGCCCGTTCGCGTGCCCTGCCCCGCCGGTCGCACCGTCGTCGCCCCTGGCAACCACCGCCGGCACCACCGGCACCACCGGCACCACCGGCACCGGTCGACCCCCGTCACGACCGGTGTCATCAGCGGACAGGGAGTGGGGATGTCCCGCTTGCGAGGGGGCGGAGTCAGGGTGGATGTGGGAGGAGTCGGTGTGGATGTGGGCGGAGTCAGGGTGGATGTGGGCGGAGTCAGGGTGGATGTGGGCAGAGTCAGGGTGGATGTGGGAGGAGTCTGGGTGGATGTGGGAGGAGTCGGTGTGGATGTGGGCGGAGTCAGGGTGGCTGTGGGAGGAGTCAGGGTGGCTGTGGGAGGAGTCAGGGTGGATGTGGGCGGAGTCAGGGTGGCTGTGGGAGGAGTCAGGGTGGATGTGGGAGGAGTCAGGGTGGATGTGGGAGGAGTCAGGGTGGCTGTGGGCGTGGCCGTGGGGGCAGTGGGCGTTGCCACAGCTGGCTCCGCCCTCCTCCGACTCGCTGTCCGAGGAGCTCTCGCCAAAGTCGCGCGGCTTCTGGTAGACGCAGCAGCCTGACGTGCCACACACGTACACACATACACGTACACACATACACGTACATATACATACACATAGATACACACACACGTACACACATACAGACACACACGTACACACACACAGATACATATACATACACACAGATACACACACACAGATACACACGCACACACACACACGTACACACATACAGACACATACAGACACACACGTACACACACATACACACATACACGTACATATACATACACATAGATACACACACACGTACACACATACAGACACACACGTACACACACACAGATACATATACATACAGATACACACACACAGATACACACGCACACACACACACGTACACACATACAGACACATACAGACACACACGTACACACACATACACACACATACACACACATACACACACACGTACACACACACACGCACACACACACGCACACACACAACACACACGTACACACACACACACACAACAACAACAACCGCCATTCGCCAAGTGGCGGTGACGTCACCACGACGCTTGTGCCAGGCCATGTGCACCTTGAGGCCACGTGAAGTGTCGAACGCCCGCAGGAGGTCACGGGCAGACCCAGGTGCCACGGGTCGACTGAGATGACTGGCTGATGCACCACCTGTGTCCCCTACTGTGCCAACTTGCTGTGCTTTAGCCACCCGGCGCTCCGCTCGTTGTGAGCGTCGCTCCTCCGCCCTCCGTTGTTGTTGGAGGGCGACTGCCTCCAACTGCCCAGTAGCGTCCTTTACGAGCCTCCTCCACTGAGGCCGATTTGACACCGCTGGTACCAGTCATCGGCAAGTCCACTCAGCTCCACGTCCTCCTGTACCACGTCACTCCATCTCTTCTCCACCCGTGCCGCGCCCGTCTAGCCCCCTCGATCCGGCCGAACAAAAGCTGTTTGGGCATGCGGTGGCTGGGCATGCGGGCTACATGACCCAGCCAACGCAGCCTTGCCTGCCGGAGGAGCTCACTGATGGGACTTTGCCCAGATCTTTTAAGATGGATCGTAGGCAAGCAGATGCTCCAAGGGGGTCCACGTCTCGCAAGCGTAGAGAAGGGAGGGAATGACCGTGGCCGAGAAGACCTGAAGCTTCGTGCGGAGCGACAGACCAGGTAGCTTCCACACAGCGTTACGCAACCGATGAAATGCCGCTCGACTGATTCGGAGTGAGACCTCTGCTGATAAACTGGAGCCGGTCATAAGCACACTGCCCAGGTATGGGAAACTCTCCACTCTCTCCACAACTGCCCCATCACCAATTGGGAGTTGTGGGGTGGAGTGTCCGATGGTACAAAATACCCAGGCAGGTGCTTAGTTTTGGTGGGGCTGATGGTAAGGCCCCACCTCTTAGTGGCACGCTCCAGTCTCAGCAGCAGCATCTCCAACTCCTCTCTGAATGAGCAGCTTACCAAATCATCGGCATACAAACGTGGTGATAGGGAGCATCCCTTGATCGCACCCGGGCATCGATCAGCCTCCCATTTATCTGTACCAAATGGAAATTCCCCCGGTACAGCTATTGAAAAGATGTTGAATAATGTGGGAGCCAGAGGACATCCCTGTCGCACCCAAGGTGTACAGGGAAAGGCTCTGACTCCCGGCCACGTAGTTTTACCCGGGCCGCTCACCATCATGAAGGTCCTTAATGATCGTGAGCAGAGGGTCAGGGACTCCGAAAGCACGAAGAACAACCCAGAGCCCAGTCCTACTGATGGTATCATAGGCCTTGACCAGGTCAATAAAGCAAACATGTAGGTCTTTTAGAATTCCCTACACCTCTGCTGTAGCAGACGGACAGAAAATATGGCATCTGTGCAGGACCGCCCTTTCCTGAAACCGCATTGGGGCTCCGCAAGCCTCTCCTCAGCGTGCCTAGCAAGGCGATGTTGAATAATCCTTGCCAGGACCTTACCCGGCACACTGAGGAGTGAGATGCCCCTGTAGTTGTTACAGTCGGTACGGTCCCCCTTCTTAACAAGGGGGACCACCAGGGCATCCTTCCAGTCCTGCGGAACCCGTCCAGTGGTCCAGACTGTTGTTATGATGTCATATAGGGCAGTCAGTGCACAAACGTCACCCTCCCTCAGCATTTTGCTCTGCCCGGTGCCTTCCCTGGTCTCAGACTCCGGATCGCCCTCAGTACTTCCTCAACAGCTGGCACCTCAGCCAGCCACTCACAGGGGTGACCTCTTCCAATATTTGAGGCACCGCAGCCTCAGCAGGGTTATCACCACTTTGTGCCATGATGTTTTCCTGGCTGAGAGAATTTCCCTCCCCAGGACCTCAGAAATGCTCAGCAAATCTGCAAACCTGTTCCTGGGGGTCGGAGATTGGATCACCGTTTTTTCCTCTAATGATGGTAATAGGTGTGGCGCTGCAGGTTACTTTTTGATGGAGTTAAATAGTGATTTGTGATCACGGGCCACTGAGGCAGACTCCATCTCCTCAGCAACCCGCGACCACCACCCATCCTTACAGCGCCTTACGGCTCTCCGAACTTCCGAGCGAAGGCTGCGGTAAACCTCCTCATTCTCTGACGTGGGATGCTGTAGGCGATGAGAGTGGGCCTGTCGTTTTTCTCAATTAACCTGAACACCTCCTCTGTCAGCCAGGGTTTCTGGGGAGGTCTGGACCGCGTACCCAAAGCAGCCATTGCAGCTGCATGAGTCACAGTCCTAAACCTCGCCCATTTCCCCTCGACATCAGGTGGAGTGGGGGACGATGCCAACCCCAGCTGCAAGCGATGATGAAATTCTCGCTTGCAACTTTCATCAGCTAACTGAGACCAGGCCACTTTTGGTTGGAATGGGATCCTGGGTGTACACCCACCACCGGAGAAGAGCAGGCGCATCTTACAGATGACTAGTCGATGGTCAGAGGACAGATCAGCTCCACGGTAGGTCCTGGTGTCAAGGACATGGGCTCGCATCCGCTGGTCCGTCACTATGTAGTCCAGCAGATGTTCTTGCTTGGACCCGGCATGTATCCATGATGTTGTGTGGATGCGCCGATGCCGGAAGAGCGTGTTGGTAATTACAAGCCCATGGGCTGCACAAAAATCTAGCAGCCTCCTACCGTTATTATTGAGCTGATCTGGCCCATGCCTTCCAATCACTCCAGACCAGGTGCCAGCATCATGACCAAATCGGGCATTGAAGTCACCCAACAAGATGACTCTGTCCCGAGTGGCCACTTTAGCCAGCACCTGTGACAGGAGGTCATAGAAAGAGTCTGACTCATCGGCTTTGCCTGCATCCCTCCACGGATGTTCGTCTTCGGTGGGGGCATAAGTAACCACGACCACCACTCCTCGCCTCTGGTTGATGGGAAGGCGAGCCCAAAGTATCCTGGGGCTTACAGCTTCCCACACCTCACCACCACGCTCCCACGCCCCTTCATTCTTTTGTTCAGAAGAAGAGCCACACCCTGTTGTTTGGCAGTCTCCTGCCCGAGTAGAGGACTGTCCACCCTCATGGTGGCAGGAGCCAGAACCGGTCCACCGGACCTCCTGAATGCCACAGAGATCCAGGCGGTACTGGTCCAGCTCCCGACAGAGGAGTGGCAGCCTCTCCTCCGCAGTGAGCGTTCGAACATTCCACGTGGCCATCCGCAATGGTTTTTTGTTGTTTCTGGAGGAGCCCCGAGGGTGAAAATTCAATCTCCTGGCTCCGCCAAATGGGGTTTGGCCAGGAGACGTCATAAAAGCCTGACCCCCCGGGGCCTCCGGCACAAGCTTATTTGTTACAGGTTTATGTGTAATTCGTAATTTAGTGGTGGTTGATTGAAGGTGTAGGGGTTACCAGCCCCTCGCACCCGTCCAGAGCCCCCGTTTAGCCACTGTGGTGGTCACAGACGCCATGAGGGAGAGGCCAATGGGCATTGGCCCTCCCCCCACAGCACTGCCCACGACAGTGTTGCCCGTCCGGCACCGCGAGGAGGTAGGAGGTTGTTTTGCCGGACACATATAATACATACACATACACACACGCACACAGATACACACACACGTGCACACACACACACATACAACATACACACACAGATACACACACATACACATGTACACACACACACATACACACACACACACACACAGGCGAGGTAGTCAACAACTCCTAGCCACCGTGATGATGATGAGAGAGATGGAACCCACGACCTCCTGTAGACCAGGCGAGGTAGTCAACATCTCCTAGCCACCGTGATGATGAGAGATGGAACCCACGACCTCCTGTAGACCAGGCGAGGTTGTCAACATCTCCTAGCCACCGTGATGATGATGATGCTTCAAAGAGTCAGGATCAAACCCACGACCTCCTGCACACGAGGCGAGGTAGTTAACATCTCCTAGCCACCGTGATGATGATGATGCTTCAAAGAGTCGGGATCGAACCTACGACCTCCTGCACACCTGGCGAGGTAGTTAACATCTCCTAGCCACCGTGATGATGATGAGAGAGAGATGGAACCCACGACCTCCAGCACACGAGGCGAGGTAGTTAACATCTCCTAGCCACCGTGATGATGATGATGCTTCAAAGAGTCGGATGGAACCCACGACTTCCTGCACACCCGGCGAGGTAGTTAACATCTCCTAGCCACTGTGATGATGCTGATGAGAGAGAGACGCAGATTCCAAATCTACAGCAGCAGCAGACCTCCTGTGTACCAGGCGAGGTAGTCAACATCTCCTAGCCACCGTGATGATGATGATGCTTCAAAGAGTCGGATGGAACCCACGACCTCCTGTAGACCAGGCGAGGTAGTCAACATCTCCTAGCCACCGTGATGATGAGAGAGAGAGAGAGATGGAACCCACGACCTCCTGTAGACCCGGCGAGGTAGTCCACGACGGAGACTCACACTTGGAGGAGCGACGACCCAGGTGCTCGTTGTCAATGGTGTCGCTGGTCCACACGACGCGCCGGTCGCCCCGTGGCCTCGTCAACCTCAGGGTGAGGCCATGGTCTCCTGGCTGTGACAGGGTAGAGGGGGGTGGGTGGGAGGGTGGGTAGGTGGGTTGGTAGGTGGGTAGGTGGGTGGGTGGTGGGTGGGTAGGTGGGTGGGTAGGTGTTTGGGTAGGTGGGTAGGTGGGTGGGTAGGTGGGTGGGTAGGTGGGGGGTAGGTGGGGAGGTAGGTGGGTGGGGTGGGTGGGTAGGTGGGTGGGTGGGTGGGTAGGTGGGTGGGTAGGGTGGTTGGGATCAATGCGAGAGAGGTGGTGCAGCGGCAGAGGTCGCAAACGGGTTTTGATTCCTTTCCCGTACCCGGCCGCACCAGGGTCGCAAATGGGTACCCGATACCCGTACCCTACCCGATACCCGGCTACCCGTGGCCGGGTACAGGTACGGGTACCCGTTTGCGACCCTAGTGCGGTCGGGTACGGGTACGGGTAGGCCGTGAGTCACTGGTGAGTCACCGTTTGTCACTCATTTCCCAACGTCTTGTCTCTTCTCACAATTCAAGCTCCTAGAATCAACCCACCCGCGCCTGCAACATGGCTTCATCCCAGAGGTCGCAATCAGGTACCCGATACCCGTACCCTACCCGTGCCCGGCTGGGTACGGGTAGGGTACGGGTACGGCCGGGTACGGGTACCCGTTTGCGACCCTGGTGCGGCAGGGTACGGGCAGGCCGTGAGTCACTGGCAAGTCACCGTTTGTCACTCATTTCGGGTAGGGTACGGGTAGGGTACGGGTAGGGTATGGCTACCCGTACCCGGCCGGGTACGGGTAGCCATACCCATTTGCGACCCTGGTGCGGCCGGGTACGGGTACGGAATCAAAACCCGTTTGCGACCTCCGCTAACAGGCCACGGACTGGTACCGGTACACGGTCCGGAGTTTGGGGACCCCCCCTACTTTAGACAGAAGCAAAACCGACAACGCAGCCTAATGGCGGCGGGGAGGAGAGCAGGGCTCACGCGAGTTTGCGTCCGAGAATTAGTTCTACGAGGCCCGCTTCCTCGCGGGCGAAGGGACCCCCCTCCCCCCCACACGCTTCGTACGAGATAATTAACAAACAAATTAACGAACCAGACGGGGCAGACTTCCACCCCCGCCCCACCTCCGACTTCAAAGCCAGCCAGATTGCTCCCGGCTGCAATGGTACCAAAGTCCATCTTCTCACCTTTACACTTCGATGTGCCGTTGAGCACTTGGGGAGTGGTTTTGGAGTTTGCACAATAAAACGACTGATCACATCTGGAGGTCACACGTCTCTCCGTCTGTCTGCCGCACCCACCTCATGTCTAAGCCACCAACATCAGAGATCGAATTGTCTTTCTATAACCGTACAGAGGCTTTTCGCTAGTAATAGGTTTTTACCCTTTCAACTGGTACAAAAACTGACGCCAAAAGGCGTCATCTGGTCCAACACCATGTGAGACTAGGCTCTAAGAAAAGCTGTCTCGGGTGTGGACCAATCAACTTCATTATCATCATCAGAGTTGTTTCTTTTTGTTTGCATTTTGACTGCTTCTGTTGTGGTTATTGCAAACATGATGCCTTGTACAAAGGTGTCAGTTTTTGTACCAGTTGAAAGGGTAAAAACCTATTACTATATTTCGCCACTGGTAAATGCGATGTTAAAAATAAAAGTCCATCCCGTTTGTTGGTGAATTTTTTAAATATTTTAGGCAGGAAATAAGTTTTCAAATTTAGATATTTTTCACACTTTCATTTAACCCACTCTGTCTGTTGTTTCGATTTAAAGCTTTCGTGACTGCAGGGATTCATCTTCTTGATTCTTTCGGTAAAGTCGTCACGTAGAAGGGAAATAATAAAATAATGAAAATTAAACATAATTAAATAAAAATTCTCACGACGTTTCGGCCACAACGCAATCAGCCGTCCTCAGGCGAAGAAACACAGGGCTGTCGGAAAGACATCGTCCCAATGAACACCACAAGCTTGGCAGCGTATATTTAATCTGGGTTAGAGGGGGAAGAGCGCCTTGACAAAGGAGTTTACATATCAATAGAATAATTTGGCATATTGATTGCAAATGCAGATATGAGATTATGAGATTAAATTTCGATTTAAAGCTTTCGTGACTGCAGGGATTCATCTTCTTGGTTCTTTCGGTAAAGTCGCGTAGAAGGGAAATAATAAGATAATAAAAACAAAACATAACAAAATAATTCTCACGACGTTTCGGCCACAACGCAAGCAGCCGTCCTCAGGTGAAGAACAGGTCTGTCGAGAAACGGGTGAGGTTTTAGGACAGTGGTTCATGCAGCTGCAATGGCTGCTTTGGGTAGACGGTCCAAACATCCGCAGAGACCCTGGCTGACAGAGGAGGTGTTCAGGCTGGCTGAGAAAAAGCGACAGGCCCACTCTCATCGGCTACAGCATCCCACGTCGGAGAATGTGGAGGCTTTTACCGCAGACTTCGCTCGGAGGTTCGGAGAGCCGTGAGGCGCTGCAAGGATGACGGGTGGTGGTTGCGGGCTGGTGAGGAGATGGAGTCTGCCTCAACGGCCCGCGATCACAAATGACTATTTAATTCCATCAAAAAAGTAACCTGCAGTGCCACACCTACTACCATCATTCGGGAAAGAACGGCGATCCAATCTCCGACCCCAGAAACAGATTTGCAGATTTGCTGAGCATTTCCGTGAGGTCCTTGGGGAGAGGGTGATTCCCTCAAACTCGAAAACTTTATCTTGTTGGTTCTTTCGGTGAAGTCGTCACGTAGAAGGGAAGTAATAAAATAATACAAATAAAACATAACAAAATAATTCCCACGACGTTTCGGCCACAACGCAAGCAGCCGCCCTCAGGTGAAGAATGAAACAGCACCAAGCTTGGGGCGTATATTTAAGCTGGGTTGCAGGGGGGGGGGGGGGTGTTTTGTGTTATGTTTTGTTTTTATTATTTTATTACTTCCCTTTTTTACCGAAAGAACCAAGCAGATTATGAGATTATTCACTCTTTGTGGAATGTGTAGGTGGTGGTGGTAGGGTGGTCTCAAAGTCATATTCTGCTCGTGTATTGTGTAGGATTAGCAGTGATGAAGGGTAGGGAATTTTTAAATCCTTTATATTAAGTTCGCGTGCTTGCTTGCTTAGGACCGTGCAAATCTTTCGGTCGTTTTCTAACCCACTTCCCGTGATCCAATCGAGCTGACATTTTGCACACAGACTCGTTGTGCCAGACAATTATTGTTCGTGAAAAAAAATTCCCAAAATTTTACACTTTTTAGGCAAAGAAAAAATATTTTACATTTATTCAAATAGATCTCATTCATGGCTTTGGCTGAACGTCAGAGTGTAAGAGCCCAGAGCGTAACCCCTCCACTGGCCGTGGCGGAGTAGCGCAGTTGGTAGCGCCCTCGCTTCCCATGCCAAAGGTCGCGGGATCGATCCCCGCGTCCTCCACAGGCGAATATATTTTTAAATCCTTTATATTAAGTTCGCCGCCACGCATATAAAGGATTTATAGTGAAAACTTTGTTTTTACGGGTTATACTTGTAAATCGTAAGGAGCTGTGGTACAGGAGGACGTGGAGCTGAGTGGACTTGCCGATGACTGGTACCAGCGGTGTCAAGATCGGCCTCTGTGGAGGAGGCTCGTGAAGGACGCTACTGGGCTGTGCCAAGCTAGGTGCACATTGAGGCTACTGGGCAGTTGGAGGCAGTCGCCCTCCAACAACAACGGAGGCGGAGGAGCGACGCTCACAACAACGAGCGGAGCGCCGGGTGGCTAAAGCACAGCAAGTTGGTACAGTAGGGGGCACAGGTGGTGCATCAGCCAGTCATCTCGGTCATCTCGGTCAGTTGACCCGTGGCACCTGCTGGGTCTACCCCGTGACCTCCTCCTGCACCTAGCCTGGCACAGCAGTCAACCCATGGCACCTGCTGGGTCTGCCCCGTGACCTCCTCCTGCACCTAGCCTGGCACAGCAGTCAACTCATGGCACTTGCTGGGTCTGCCCGTGACCTCCTCCTGCACCTAGCCTGGCACAGCAGTCGACCCGTGGCACCTGCTGGGTCTGCCCCGTGACCTCCTGCCAGCGGGCGTTCGACACTTCACGTGGCCTCAAGGTGCACATGGCCTGGCACAAACGTCGTGGTGACGTCACCGCCACTTAGTGGCGAATGGCGGTTGTTGTTGTTGTGTCTGTGTGTGTCTATGGTGATGGTGGTGATGATGGTGGTGGTGATGATGGTGATGATGATGGTGATGATGATGGTGATGATGATGGTGATGATGATGATGATGANGGTGGTGATTGGTGGTGGTGGNGATGGTGGTGANGGTGATGATGGNGATGATGATGATGAGATGTGATGGTGATGATGATGATGGTGGCTTAGATGAATGACCTGATGGTGANGATGGTGANGATGATGGTGATGATGNTGTGTGTGGTGANGGNGATGGGTGGTATGATGGCGGTGGTGATGATGTGTGATGANGAATGATGATTGATGATGATGGTGGTGTTATGATGATGGTGATGATGATGGTGGTGATGATGGTGGTGATGTGGTGATGATGGTGATGATGATGGTGATGATGATGGTGATGATGATGGTGATGATGATGGTGATGATGATGGTGGTGATGATGGTGGTGATGATGATGATGTTGGTGATGATGACGACAAGGCCACCATCACCCAGGAGTAGAGAGACACGCAGCCCGGCACTCACCTGCTGCTGCTGCTCAGTGATGGTGATGATGGTGATAATGATGGTGGTGGTGGTGATGGTGATGATGATGGTGATGTGATGGTGTGATGATGATAATGATGATGGTGGTGATGGTGATGATGGTGATAATGATGGTGGTGATGGTGGTGATGGTGATGATGATGGTGGTGGTGATGATGGTGATAATGATGATGGTGGTGACGTGGTGGTGGTGATGATGGTGATAATGATGATGGTGGTGATGATGGTGATGATGATGGTGATAATGATGATGGTGGTGATGATGGTGGTGATGATGGTGATGATGGTGGTGATGATGGCCGTGTGATGATGGTGATGATGGTGGTGATGTGATGGTGATGATGGTGATGATGATGATGATGGTGGTGGTGATGATGGTGGTGATGATGGTGATGGTGATGATGGTGATGATGGTGATGATGATAATTGATGATGGTGATGATGATGATGGATGTGATGGGATGATGATGGTGATGATGGTGGTGATGATGGTGATGGTGGTGTGGTGATGATGATGGTGGTGATGATGGTTGTGTTAGTGATGATGGTGATGTGGTTGTGTTAGTGATGATGATGGTGGTGATGGTGGTGATGGTGATGATGATGGTGGTGATGATGGTTGTGTTAGTGATGATGGTGATGATGGTTGTGTTAGTGATGATGATGGTGGTGATGATGATGATGATGATGGTGATGATGGTAATGATGATGGTGATGGTGGTGATGATGGTGATGATGGTGATGATGATGAGGTGATGATGATGATAATGATGGTGATGCTGGTGACGAGGCCACCATCACCACCGCAGTGGATTGACACGCGGCCCTGCACTCACCTGCTGCTGCTGCTGCTCAGTGAGCGTGCGGCTTTGCTCGCCTCCACACGATTCGGACATCGCCTCCATCGCCACCTCCACCACTGCTCCACCTCCTACTCCACCTCCTACTCCACCTCCTGCTCCACCTCCTACGCGTCTCCCTCCGCGTCTCTCACTCACACACGGAAACCGGCGGTGACGTCACCCGGGCCTCGGAGTGGCGTGACGTCATCCGTGCCTTGGACAGGCGTGACGTCACCTCTATCTCCTCCGAGTCTCTCACACACACACGGGAACCGGCGTGACGTCACCCGTGCCTCGGACAGGCGTGACGTCACCCGTGCCTCGGACTGGAATGACGTCACCCGTGCCACGGATTGGCGTGACGTCACCACCTCGTCTCCCTCCGCGTCTCTCACACACGGGAACCGGCGTGACGTCACTCGTGCTTTTGGACAGGCGTGACGTCACATGTGCCTCGGACTGGCGTGACAACACCCCTACCTCGGAGTGGCGTGACGTCACACCCGTGCCTCGGACTGGCGTGACGTCAAACCCGTGCCTCGGAACGGCGTGACGTCACACCCGTGCCTCNGGGGGGGGGAGAGGAACGGGTGTTCGTGACGTCACGCGTGTCGAACAAGCCGAGGGGATGACGTCACCCCTCACCGGCCACGGACAGCGTTGGGATCTGCGCGTGGGTGACGTCACCGCGGCAATCGACGTTTCAAGCGCTTGCTTGTGACGTCACCGCGCGCAATCGACGCAGACGCGTGGTGACGTCACCGCGCAATCGACTTTAAGCGCGTGCTGTGACGTCATCGCGCAATCGACTTCAAGCTCGTGCGGTGACGTCATCGCGCAAACGACTTCAAGCGCGTGGGTGACGTCATCGCGCAAACGACTTCAAGCGCGTGGGTGACGTCATCGCGCAATCGACGCAGGCGCGTGGTGTGACGTCATCGCGCAATCACTTCAAGCGCGTGCGGTGACGTCATCGCGCAAGCCTGGTGGCGTTTCATTGAGACGCTGGTCTTCACCTGAGGACGGCTGCTTGCGTTGTTGCCGAAACGTCGTGAGAATTGTTTTTTATTATGTTTTATTTTGTTATTTTATTTAGTTAAATTGTTATTATTTTATTATGTTTTTTTTTTATTATTTTATAAAGTTTTATTTTATTATTTCATTATGGTTTATTTTAATATTTTATTGTTTTATTTTATTATTTTATTATGTTTTATTTTTATTATCTTATGTTTTATTTGAATTATTTTATTATGTTTTTAGTTTATTATTTTATAAAGTTTTATTTTATTAATTTATTATGGCTTATTTTAAGACACTGACACACAGACAACAACAACCGCCATTCGCCACTAAGTGGCGGTGACGTCACCACGACGCTTGTGCCAGGCTATGTGCACCTTGAGGCCACGTGAAGTGTCGAACGCCCGCTGGCTGATGCACCACCTGTGCCCCCTACTGTGCCAACTTGCTGTGCTTTAGCCACCCGGCGCTCCGCTCGTTGTTGTGAGCGTCGCTCCTCCGCCCTCCGTTGTTGTTGGAGGGCGACTGCCTCCAACTGCCAAGTAGCCTCAATGTGCACCTAGCTTGGCACAGCCCAGTAGCGTCCTTCACGAGCCTCCTCCACAGAGGCCGATCTTGACACCGCTGGTACCAGTCATCGGCAAGTCCACTCAGCTCCACGTCCTCCTGTACCACATCACTCCATCTCTTCTCTAGCCCGTGGCGCGCCCGATTAGCCCCCTCGATCCGGCCGAACAAAAGCTGTTTGGGCATGCGGTGGCTGGGCATGCGGGCTACATGACCCAGCCAACGCAGCCTTGCCTGCCGGAGGAGCTCACCGATGGGACTTTGCCCAGATCTTTTAAGAATTTGTGAGCTCCACACACAATCCAGTCAACATCTACCACGACCTCCTGCGTACCAGGCGAGGTAGTCAACATCTACCACGACCTCTTGTAGACCAAGCGAGGTAGTCAACATCTACCACGACCTCCTGTAGACCAGGCGAGGTGGTCAACATCTACCACGACCTCCTGTAGACCAGGCGAGGTAGTCAACATCTACCACGACCTCTTGTAGACCAGGCGAGGTGGTCAACATCTACCACGACCTCTTGTAGACCAGGCGAGGTGGTCAACATCTACCACGACCTCCTGTAGACCAGGCGAGGTGGTCAACATCTACCACGACCTCTTGTAGACCAGGCGAGGTGGTCACATCTACCTCGACCTCCTGTAGACCAGGCGAGGTAGTCAACATCTACCACGACCTCTTGTAGACCAGGCGAGGTGGTCAACATCTACCACGACCTCTTGTAGACCAGGCGAGGTGGTCAACATCTACCACGACCTCCTGTAGACCAGGCGAGGTAGTCAACATCTACCACGACCTCTTGTAGACCAGGCGAGGTGGTCAACATCTACCACGACCTCTTGTAGACCAGGCGAGGTGGTCAACATCTACCACGACCTCTTGTAGACCAGGCGAGGTGGTCAACATCTCACGACCTCAGACCAGGCGAGGTGGTCAACATCTACCACGACCTCCTGCATACCAGGCGAGGTAGTCCACGACCTCTTGTAGACCAGGCGAGGTAGTCAACATCTACCACGACCTCCTGTAGACCAGGCGATAGTCAACATCTACCACGACCTCTTGTAGACCAGGCGAGGTGGTCAACATCTACCACGACCTCTTGTAGACCAGGCGAGGTGGTCAACATCTACCACGACCTCTTGTAGACCAGGCGAGGTAGTCAACATCTACCACGACCTCTTGTAGACCAGGCGAGGTAGTCAACATCTACCACGACCTCTTGTAGACCAGGCGAGGTAGTCAACATCTACCACGACCTCTTGTAGACCAGGCGAGGTAGTCAACATCTACCACGACCTCCTGCGTACCAGGCGAGGTAGTCAACATCTCCCACGACCTCCTGTGTACCAGGCGAGGTGGTCAACATCTACCACGACCTCTTGTAGACCAGGCGAGGTGGTCAACATCTACCACGACCTCCTGCGTACCAGGCGAGGTAGTCAACATCTACCACGACCTCTTGTAGACCAGGCGAGGTAGTCAACATCTACCACGACCTCCTGTAGACCAGGCGAGGTGGTCAACATCTACCACGACTTCCTGTAGACCAGGCGAAGTAGTCAACATCTACCACGACCTCTTGTAGACCAGGCGAGGTGGTCAACATCTCATCAGATCGAACCACGACCTCTTGTAGACCAGGCGAGGTGGTCAACATCTCATCAGATCGAACCACGACCTCTTGTAGACCAGGCGAGGTGGTCAACATCTCATCAGATCGACCACGACCTCTTGTAGACCAGGCGAAGTAGTCAACATCTACCACGACCTCTTGTAGACCAGGCGAGGTAGTCAACATCTACCACGACCTCTTGTAGACCAGGCGAGGTGGTCAACATCTTTTGAGAGGCGGGATCAAACCACGACCTCTTGTAGACCAGGCGAGGTAGTCAACATCTACCACGACCTCCTGTAGACCAGGCGAAGTAGTCAACATCTACCACGACCTCTTGTAGACCAGGCGAGGTGGTCAACATCTACCACGACCTCTTGTAGACCAGGCGAGGTAGTCAACATCTACCACGACCTCTTGTAGACCAGGCGAGGTGGTCAACATCTACCACGACCTCTTGTAGACCAGGCGAGGTAGTCAACATCTACCACGACCTCTTGTAGACCAGGCGAGGTAGTCAACATCTACCACGACCTCCTGTAGACCAGGCGAGGTGGTCAACATCTACCACGACCTCCTGTAGACCAGGCGAGGTGGTCAACATCTACCACGACCTCCTGTAGACCAGGCGAGGTAGTCAACATCTCATCAGATCGAACCACNACCTCCTGTAGACCAGGCGAGGTGGTCAACATCTACCACGACCTCCTGTAGACCAGGCGAGGTGGTCAACATCTACCACGACCTCCTGTAGACCAGGCGAGGTAGTCAACATCTACCACGACCTCTTGTAGACCAGGCGAGGTGGTCAACATCTACCACGACCTCTTGTAGACCAGCAACATCTACCACGACCTCCTGTAGACCAGGCGAGGTGGTCAACATCTACCACGACCTCTTGTAGACCAGGCGAGGTGGTCAACATCTCATCAGACCAGGGATAGTACCCACGACCTCCTGTAGACCAGGCGAGGTAGTCAACATCTCATCAGATCGAACCACGACCTCTTGTAGACCAGGCGAGGTAGTCAACATCTACCACGACCTCCTGTAGACCAGGCGAGGTAGTCAACATCTACCACGACCTCTTGTAGACCAGGCGAGGTAGTCAACATCTACCACGACCTCCTGCGTACCAGGCGAGGTAGTCAACATCTCATCAGGGCGAGGGTCAAACCCACGACCTCTTGTAGACCAGGCGAGGTAGTCAACATCTCATCAGATCGAACCACGACCTCTTGTAGACCAGGCGAGGTAGTCAACATCTACCACGACCTCTTGTAGACCAGGCGAGGTAGTCAACATCTACCACGACCTCCTGTGTACCAGGCGAGGTAGTCAACATCTCACCACGACCTCTTGTAAACCAGGCGAGGTAGTCAACATCTACCACGACCTCCTGTAGACCAGGCGAGGTAGTCAACATCTACCACGACCTCTTGTAGACCAGGCGAGGTGGTCAACATCTCATCAGATCGAACCACGACCTCCTGTAGACCAGGCGAGGTAGTCAACATCTACCACGACCTCCTGTAGACCAGGCGAGGTGGTCAACATCTACCACGACCTCTTGTAGACCAGGCGAGGTGGTCAACATCTCACGACCTCTTGTAGGGCGAGGTAGTCAACATCTNCCACGACCTCCTGTAGACCAGGCGAGGTAGTCAACATCTACCACGACCTCCTGTAGACCAGGCGAGGTAGTTAAAACTCNATCAGACATGGACCACACACACCCCATTGCANCGACTCGTTCCCGCAACCGGGTGGAACGGACACATCACCACGTGANACGTGANACACCCCACCACGTGGACACGTGCCCCCCCATATCGCGCCGCGTATGGGTGGTGGTGGTGGGTGGGTGGGGGGTGGGTGGGTGGTTGGGTGAGTGGTGGGTGGGTGGGTGTGTGGTGGTGGGTGGGTGGGCGGTGGGTGGTGGTGGGTGGGAGGGGGTGGTAGGCGTGGGTGGGTGGTGGGTGGGTGGGTGGTGGGTGGGCGGTGGGTGGTGGTGGGTGGGTGGTGGTGGGTGGGCGGTGGGTGGGTGGTGGGTGGGTGGTGGGGGTGGGCGGTGGGTGGGTGGTGGTGGGTGGTGGTGGGTGGGTGGTGGTGGGTGTGTGGGTGGTGGTTGGGTGTGTGGTGGTGGGTGGTAGGGTGAGTGGTGGGTGGGTGGTGGGTGGTGGGTGGGTGGTGGGTGGTGGGGTGGTGGGTGGGTGGTGGGGGAGTCGTGGCAAGAGCATGGGTGTTTTTTTTTAGAGAGCGATCGTTAAGAGGTTAGCCCACTAACTGNCCCCTGCCCCCCACTACTAACTGCCCCCCACTAATCCCCCCACTAACTCCCCCACTAACTCTAACTAAAACTACCTGGGCGCGTTTAATCGGTGGGAGAGCGACAGGTCAGTGAGTGGGTGAGTGGGTGAGTGGGTGGGTGGGTGGGTGAGTGGGTGAGTGGGTGGGTGGGTGAGTGGGTGGGTGGGTGGGTGAGTGGGTGAGTGGGTGGGTGGGTGGGTGAGTGGGTGAGTGGGTGGGTGAGTGAGTGGTGGGTGGGTGAGTGGGTGAGTGGNTGAGGTGAGTGGGTGAGTGGGTGAGTGAGTGGGTGGGTGAGTGGGTGGGTGAGTGAGTGGGTGAGTGGGTGGGTGGGTGGGTGAGTGGGTGGGTGGGTGGGTGGGTGGTGGGTGAGTGAGTGAGTGGGTGGGTGGGTGAGTGGGTGAGTGGGTGAGTGANTGTGAGTGGTGGGTGGGTGAGTGTGAGTGAGTGAGTGGGTGGGTGGTGAGTGAGTGGGTGGTGGGTGAGTGGGTGAGTGGGTGGGTGGGTGAGTGGGTGGGTGGTGGGTGAGTGGGTGAGTGGGTGGGTGGGTGGGTGAGTGAGTGGGTGGGTGAGTGAGTGGGTGGGTGGGTGAGTGGGTGGGTGGGTGAGTGGGTGAGTGAGTGGGTGAGTGGGTGAGTGAGTGGGTGAGTGGGTGGGTGGGTGGGTGGTGGTGGGTGGGTGANTGGGTGGTGGGTGGTGAGTNGGTGGGTGGGTGAGTGGNTGAGTGAGTGNNTNGGTGAGTGGTGGTGGTGNGTGGTGGTGAGTGGGGTGGGTGAGTGAGTGGGTGGTGTGAGAGTGTGTAGTGGTGTGAGTGANTGGGTGANTGGGTGAGTGGGTGGTGAGTGGTGGGTGAGTGCGTGGTGGGTGGGTGGTGAGTGGGTGANTGAGTGGGTGAGTGAGTGAGTGGGTGGGTGGGTGGTGAGTGAGTGGGTGGGTGAGTGAGTGGGTGAGTGGTGAGTGAGNGAGTGGTGGTGGTGAGTGGTTGGTGGTGAGTGAGTGAGTGAGAGTGGTGGTAAGTGAGTGAGTGAGTGAGTGGGTGGGTGGGTGAGTGGGNGAGTGGGTGAGTGATGAGTGAGTGGTGGGTGAGTGAGTGGTGAGTGAGTGGGTGGGTGGTGAGTGAGTGGGTGGNTGAGTGAGTGGGTGAGTGAGTGAGTGGTGGGTGGGTGAGTGAGTGGGTGAGTGGTTGAGTGGCTGGGTGAGTGGGTGGGTGAGTGCTGAGTGAGTAGGTGAGTGGTTGAGTGGCTGGGTGAGTGGGTGAGTGGCTGGGTGAGTGAGTGGCTGGGTAAGTGGGTGGGCGAGTGGCTGGGTGAGTGAGGGGGTGAGTGGTTGGGTGGGTGAGGGGTCATGGCAGTAGTGGCTGGGTGAGTGAGTGGGTGGGTGAGTGGGTGGGTGAGTGTGGGTGAGTGAGGGCTGGGTAAGTGGGTGGGCGGTGGCTGGGTGAGTGAGGGGGTGAGTGGCTGGGTGGGTGAGGGGTCAGTGGCAGGGTGAGTGGCTGGTGGGTGAGGGGTGGGTGAGTGGGTGGGTGAGTGGGTNGGTGAGTAGTGGGTGAGNGAGTGGGTGAGTGATGGTGATGCTGGGTGGGTGAGGGGGTGAGTGGCTGGGTGGGTGAGGGGGTGATGCAGGGTGAGTGGCTGGGTGAGTGAATGGCTGGTGGGTGAGGGGGTCAGTGGCAGGGTGAGATTTTTCTCCACTTACATCGATTGTTTAATTCACTCTGAAACGCACTCAGGCACCGCTGACCCAATCACCACTCACCACCTTCACCACCACCACCACCTTCACCACCACCACCACCTCCACCACCACCACTCACCCANCACCACNTTCACCACACCACCTTCACCACCACCTTCACNACACCACCACCTTCACCACCACTCACCACCACCACACCTTCACCACCCACCACCACTTCACCACCANTCACCACCACTCACCACCACTCACCACCACTCACCTCTCCCACCACCACCCCTTCACCACCACCACTCACCACCACCACCTTCACCACTTCCTCCTCCCCCCCCCCTCCTCCTAGACGGTATATATACGTGTGTATAGGTGTGTGTGTGTATATAGTTGTGTGTGTGTCTGTGTGTTTGTGTGTGTGTACACGGTTTATATATATGTGTCTGTGTGTACACGGTGTGTGTCTGTGTGTACACGGTTTATATATATGTGTCTGTGTGTATACGGTGTGTGTCTGTGTGTACACGGTGTGTGTGTGTGTACACGGTTTATATATATACGTGTAAGTGTGTGTGTACAAGGTTTATATATATATACGTGTGTGTGTGTATATATGGAGCCGTTGCAGAGGATTCTACAATGGTCTTCATCCGTACAAAAAGAAAAAAAGTGTCCCTCCACTCCGGTCCTGCGACACAGAAACACAGACACACACAGACACACACAGACACACACACACAGACACACCACACACACAGACACACACAGACACACACACAGACACACACAGACACACACAGACACACACACAGACACACACACAGACACACACACAGACACACACAGACACACACACAGACACACACAGACACACACACAGACACACACACAGACACAAGACACACACCAGACACACACACAGACTCACACACACAGACACACACACAGACACACACACACACAACACACACACACCCACACACAACAGACACACACACAGNCACACACACACACACACAGACACACACAGACACACACACACACACACAGACACACGTAGNCACACACACACACACACNCACACAACNGACACACACACAGACACACACAGACACACACACAGACACACACACAGACACACAGACACACAGACACACACACAACACACATACAGACACACAGACACACACACAGACACACACAGACACACACACACAGACACACACACACACAGACACACACACAAACACACAAACACACGCACAAACACACACACAAACACACACACACACAGACACACAGACAACACACACACACAGACACAAACACACACACAGACACACACACAACACACAAACGCTGGGATTAGTGCGGAGTAAACATCGCCACTGGGGGAGAGACAAAGGCGGCCGGGCGTGGTGGTGTAGGTGCTGCTGCTACTCGCTACTGACAGCACTTGCCCCTACAGACCCTGCTAGAGGCTACACGGGGACCTTTGTCTGTGTTGTACTCGCTACTGACAGCACTTGCCCCTGCAGCCCTGCTAGAGGCTACACGGGGGATCTTTGTCTTTGTGTATAGGTGTAGGTGATGGTGTAGGTGTAGGGGTGTAGGTGGTGGTGTAGGTGTGTAGGTGTAGGGGTGTAGGTGTAGGGGTGTTGGTGATGGGTGTACCTGGCACGCTGGTGTCCAGGCTGTGCCCAGGCCTAGATGTGATGGTGTAGGTGAGGTGTAGGTGAGGATGGTGGGGGTGTAGTTGATGGTGTAGTTGAGGGTGTACCTGACGCTGGTGTCCAGGCTGTGTCCAGGCCTAGATGTAGGTGATGGTGTAGGTGGTGGTGTAGGTGGGGTGTAGTTGATGGTGTAGTTGATGGTGTACCTGNCACGCTGTGTCCAGGCTGTGTCCAGGCTAGATGTGATGGTGTAGGTGGTGGTGTAGGTGGTGGGTGTAGGTGGGGTGTAGTTGATGGTGTAGTTGATGGTGACCTGGACGCTGTGTCCAGGCTGTGTCCAGGCCTAGATGTAGGTGATGTGTAGGTGTGGTGTAGGTGGGGGTGTAGTTGATGGTGTAGTTGATGGTGACGGACACGCTGTGTCCAGGCTGTGTCCAGGCTGATGTAGGTGAGGGTGTAGGTGAGGATGTAGGTGGGGGTGTAGTTTATGGTGTAGTTGATGGGTGACCTGGACGCTGTGTTCCAGGCTGTGCCCAGGCCTAGATGTAGGTGAGGGTGTAGGTGAGGATGTAGGTGGGGGTGTAGTTGATGGTGTAGTTGATGGGTGACCTGGTACGCTGTGTCCAGGCTGTGTCCAGGCCTAGATGTGATGGTGTAGGTGGTGGTGTAGGTGGTGGTGTAGGTGTGGGGGTGTAGTTGATGGTGTAGTTGATGGGTGATGGCACGCTGGTGTCCAGGCTGTGCCCAGGCTGATGTAGGCTCTGTGATGAGGTGTAGGTGGTGGTGTAGGTGGTGGTGTAGGTGTAGGAGTGTAGGTGGGGGTGTAGTTGATGGTGTAGTTGATGGTGACCTGGACACGCTGTGTCCAGCTGTGTCCAGGCCTAGTGTGATGGTGTAGGTGGTGGTGTAGGTGGTGGGTGTAGGTGTGGGGGTGTAGTTGATGGTGACGACACGCTGTGTTCAGGCTGTGTCCAGGCCTAGATGTAGGCTGGCTCTGGCGGATGGCGAGCACAGAAGATGCTGAACACCATGCCAAACACCTGCCGGGGGCGGGGGGGGGCACACCAGCCGGTGTCAGTGACGCTGCTCATGATGATGATGGTGATGATGAAGATGATGATGATGGTGATGATGACGATGGTGATGGTGATGATGGTGATGATGATGGTGATGGTGATGACGATGATGATGATGATGGTGATGATGATGGTGATGGCGATGATGATGATGATGATGATGGTGACGATGATGACGATGGTGATGATGATGATGATGATGATGATGATGATGACGATGATGATGATGGTGATGATGATGATGGTGATGATGATGATGACGATGGTGATGATGATGAGAATGATGATGATGATGGTGATGATGATGATGATGGTGATGATGATGGTGATGACATGATGATGATGATGGNGATGATGATGATGTGATGATGATGATGATGATGATGATGATGACGATGATGATGATGATGATGATGATGACGATGATGATGACGATGATGACGATGATGATATGTGATGATGATGATGATGATGATGGTGATGATGATGATGATGGTGATGACGATGATGATGACGATGACGACGATGACGATGATGATGACGATGATGATGACGATGATGATGATAATGATGATGACAACGATGACGACGATGACGACGATGATGATGACGATGATGATGATGACAACGATGATGACCATGACGATGATGTGATGACAATGATGATGACGATGACGACGAGGTGATCGCTGCNGATGATGATGATGATGAGACATGATGACGATGATGACAACTGATGATGTGATGACGATGACGCTGCTGAGTAACCGACCATCACAACGCCGACGCCAATGCCGACAGCGGCGATGATGTAGACCCTCTGTGAGAAGATGTCATCGATGCGGGGCAGTCCTGACAGGGGGCGTCAAACTCACGGATACTCAAAGACTCACCCACACACTGCACACACACACTCACCCACACACACACTCACACACACTCACACACACCCACACTCACACACACTCACACACACCACACACACACTCACACACTCACACACANTCACACACTCACNCACCCACTCACACCACTCACCACACACCACACACTCACACACTCACNCACCACTCANANCCACANTCACACCACTNACCACACACTCACACACTCANACACACNAACACTCACACACTCACCCACACACACCACACACACTCACCACTCACACTCACACAGACTCACCCACACACACACACANACACACACCCCACCCACACCACTCCACTCACCTAGCCCACTCTNACAACTNANNCACTCACACACACACTCACACTCANCACCACACCATCTNACCACANACTNACCACACACACACCACCCACTCACANACACACTCACACACTCACCCACCCACTCACCCACCCACACACTCAACCCACACACTCACCCACCACACTCACACTCACCACCCACTCACCCACCACCACCACCACCCACCACTCACCACCACCCACCCACCACCACTCACCACCCACCCACCCACTCAGCTACACCCACCCACCCACTCACCACCCACCCACCCACTACTCACCCANCCACTCACTCANCCACCAANCCACACCAACCCACCCACCCACTCANCCANCCACCCACTCACTCACCCACCAACCCACCCACCCACTCACCCACCCACCCACACACTCACTCACCCACATACTCACCACCCACTCACTCACTCACCCACCACCCACCCACCAACCCACCCACCCACTCACCCATCCACCCACTCACTCACCACCACCCACCCACTCACTCACCACATACCCACCACACACTCACCCACCCACTCAACCACTCACCCACCCACCACCCACACACCCACCACTCACCACTCACCCACAGACNCACCACCCACNCACCCACCCACCCACCAACCCACCCACCACTCACCACTCACCCACACACTCACCACAGACTCACTCACCACCCCCACCACGACTCACCCTGGGTTGACCACCACTCCCACTCACACACTCACCACCACACCACTCANCCCCACTCACTCACCCACTCACAGACTCACCCANCCACTCACCCACCACAACTCATCCACTGTCTGGGTTACCACGCCTCCAGGAAGTTCTTGGCATTGGCAGAGTCCGGTAGCGATGAGAAGGCGNTGGAGAGTTTTGCCAGTGCAGCAGTTGAGTGCGGAGAGAGAGAGATAGAGCGGGCGGTGAGTGGGTGAATGAGTGGTGGGTGGCAGGGTNGGTGGGTGATGAGTGGTGGTGGNAGGGTGAGTGGGTGGGTGGGTGGGTGGGTNGGAGGGTGAGTGGGTGATGAGTGGGTGAGTGGTGGGTGGGTGAGTGGGTGAGTGATTGAGCGGTGAATGAGTGGCAGGTGAGTTGGTGGTGGGAGGGTGGGTGGTGGTGGGTGAGTGGCTGGGTGNTGGGTGTAGTGTTGNTGAGTGGGTGGGGTGGGTGAGTGTCTAAGNGGTGGGTGNGTGGTGAGTGNTGGTGGGTGAGTGAGTNANCAGGTGNGTGGTGGTGGGTGGGTGAGTGTCAGTGAGTGAGTGGTGGGTGAGTGGGTGGTGTTGAGTGGGTGAATGAGTGAGAGGTGGTGTGAGTGGTGGTGGTGGTGAGTGGGTGNGTAAATGAGTGAGTGAGTGGTGGTGAGTGAGTGAGTGATTGAGCGGTGAATGATTGAGCAGGTGAGTGGTGAGTGGGCGAGCGAGTGAGTGAGTGGGCGAGTGGGTGAGTGAATGAGTGGTTGAGTAAGTGGTGAGTGGGTCAGTGGTGAGTGAGTGGCGAGTGAGTGAGTGTTGAGCGGTGAATGATTGAGCAGGTGAGTGAGTGGGTGAGTGGGTGAGTGAGTGGGTGAGTGAGTGGGTGTGTGAGTGTGTGAGTGTGTGAGTGGTGGTAGTGTGTGAGTGTGTGAGTGAGTGAGTGGGCGAGCGAGTGAGTGAGTGGTGGATGAGTGAGTGAGTGAATGAGTGAGTGGTGAGTGAGTGAGTGAGTGGGTGTGTGAGTGGTGAGGAGCAGGTGAGTGGGTGGGTGAGTGGATCAGTGAGTGGGTGAGTGAATGAGTGAGTGGTTGAGTGAGCGGGTGAGTGAGTCAGTGAGTGAGTGGCTGAGTGAGTGAGTGAGTGGGCGAGTGAGTGAGTGAGTGATTGAGCGGGTGAATGATTGAGCAGGTGAGTGAGTGAGTGAGCGAGTGAGCGGCGAGCGAGCGAGTGAGCGAGTGGTGAGTGATTAAGCGGTGAATGAGTGAGCAGGTGAGCGAGCGAGCGAGCGGGCGGGCGCTCACCCCTTGTGGAAGGCGATGAGAGCCGTCTTGATGGAATCCGACTTATCCTTCACGTACTGCAGATACAGGCTGCTGTAGTATTCCTTGAACTCCTGGGGAATCTGTGGGGTGGAGCGAGCGAGCGAGCGATCCATCAGAGAGCGCCTCAGCGAGTCGGCATTTGGTGCTGGCACAACGTTGGGTCAACGTCGTCAGTCTGACGTTGGCGTTTTGCACCGGGCCGGATCGGACCACCGGGCACAGCTCAGTGTGGGGGTTGGTGGTGGGGGGGGGCAGTGGAGGATGCTGGAGATGTTGACTACCTCGCCTGGTCTGCAGGGGTCGGGTTGACGATCCTGGACTGACGATGCCTGCTCGCTGCTGTATTTGGAGTCTCGTCTCTCTCTCATCATCTACGGGGCTAGGAGATGTTAACTACCTCGCCTGGTGAGGAGGTCGTGGTTTAAATCCTGACACTGCGTGGATTTTTTATCCTGGCCTTCTCTGTGGGTCTATGGGTCTTGTGTATCTCTATGGGTCTCTGTGCTGCGTGTCTTGTGTACCTCTATGGGCTCTAGGGCTTGGGTCTCTTGGGTATCTATGGGTCTCTGTGGGTCTCTGGGTCTACTGGGTCTCTGGTATCTCTATGGGTCTTGTTCTCGAATGGGTCTTGTGGGCTATGGGTCTTGTGTATCTCGTGTGCTCGTATGTGTCTATGTATCTTGTGTATCTCTATGGGCTCTGTGCTATGGGTCTTGTGTATCTCTATGGGTCTCTGTGCTATGGGTCTTGTGTATCTCNGTGTGCTCTATGTGTCTCTATGTATCTATGGGTCTCATGGGTCTCTGTATATCTCTATGTGTCTTGTGTATCTCTATCGGTCTCTGGTCTCTGTGTGTTGTGTATCTCTAGGAGTCTCTGTGCTATGTGTCTNTGTGTATCTCTATGGGCTATATCTCTATGTGTCTTGTGTATCTCTATGGGTCTCCTGGTCTCTGTGTGTTGTGTATCTCGTCTCTCTGTATCTCTATGTGTCTNTGTGTATCTCTATGGGTCTCTGGGCTAGTATCTCTATATCTCGTATGNATATCTCGTATATATGTATATCTCTGTGATCTCTATCTCTGTATATCTCTGACTCTATGTATATCTCTGTATATCTCTATGTATCTCTCATTATATCTCTTTGTGTCTCTGATATCTTATGTGTCTCGTATGTGTANCTCTATGTCTCTGTGTATCTCTACATGTATTCATATCCTNTGTTCTCTGTGTGTCTCTGTGGGTCTCTGTGTCTATGTGGTGTCNGTGGGTCTCTGTGGGTATGTGGGTCTCTGTGGGTCTCTATGGGTCTCTGTATATCTCTATGTATCTCTGTATATCTCTATGNATATATCTCTGTGTGTCTCTGTGGGTCTCTATGGGTCTCTGTATATCTCTATGTATCTGTATATCTCTATGTCTCTCTATATCTCTATGTATCTCTATGTATCTCTATGGGTCTCTATGTATCTCTGTGTATCTCTGTATATCTCTATGTATCTCTGTATATCTCTATGTATCTCTATGTACTCTATGTGTCTCTGTATATCTCTATGTGTCTCTGTGTCTCTATGTTTCTCTGTGTATCTATGTATCTCTATATCTCTATGTATCTCTATGTATATCTCTGTCTCTCTGTGTATCTCTCGTGTGTCTCTGTGGGTCTCTTTGTTGATGANTATCTCTATGGGTCTCTATGTATCTCTCTCTATGAGTCTCTATGTATATCTCTATGTATATCTCTCTGTGTGTCTCTGTGTGTCTCTCTGTGTATCTCTATGTATATCTCTATGGGTCTCTATGTATCTCTGTGTATCTCTATGTGTCTCTATGTATATCTCTATGTGTATCTCTATGTATATCTATGTATATCTCTGTGTATCTCTATGTGTGTCTCTATGTATATCTCTATGTATATCTCTATGTATATCTCTATGTATATCTCTGTGTGTCTCTGTGTGTCTCTGTGGGTCTCTATGTATCTCTGTGTATCTCTATGTGTGTCTCTATGTATATCTCTATGTATATCTCTATGTATATCTCTATGTATATATCTCTGTGTGTCTCTGTGGGTCTCTATGTATCTCTGTGTATCTCTATGTCTCTGTGTATCTCTATGGGTCTCTGTGTATCTCTCTCTGTGTATCTCTATGGGTCTCTGTGTATCTCTTGTGTGTCTCTATGTGTCTCTATGTATCTCTATGGGTCTCTATGTGNATATCTCTATGTGTCTCTGTGTATCTCTATCTCTCTGTGTGTCTCTGTGTGTCTGTGTATCTCTAAGTCTCTGTGTATCTCTATGTGTCTCTGTGTATCTCTATGTCTCTGTATATCTCTATGTGTCTCTGTGTATCTCTATGGGTCTCCGTGTGTCTCTGTGTGTCTGTGTATCTCTAGGAGTCTCTCTGTATCTCTATGTGTCTCTGTGTATCTCTATGGGTCTCTGTGTGTCTCTATGTATCTCTATGTATATCTCTATGTATATCTGTATCTCTGTGTATCTCTGTATATCTCTGTATATCTCTGTATATCTCTATGTATATCTCTATGTATCTCTATGTATCTCTCTATGTATATCTCTTTGTGTATCTCTCTGTATATCTCTATGTGTCTCTATGTATCTCTATGTTTCTCTGTGTATATCTCTATGTATCTCTATATCTCTATGTATATTCTGTGTGTGTTCTCTGTGGGTCTCTCTATGTGTCTCTGGGTCTATGTGTCTCTCTCTGTCTCTTCTATGTGTCTCTGTGGGTCTCTANGGGTCTCTGATCTCTATGTATATCTCTGTATATCTCTATGNATATATCTCTGTGTGTCTCTGTGGGTCTCTATGTCTCTGTATATCTCTATGTATACCTGGTTCTCTGTATATCTCTATGTATATCTCTCNGTATATCTCTATGTATCTCTATGTATATCTCTATGTCTCTCTCTGTGTATCTCTATGTATATCTCTATGTCTATCTCTATGTATATCTCTGTATCTCTGTATATCTCTATGTGTATCTCTCTGTATATCTCTATGTGTCTCTGTGTATCTCTATGTTTCTCTGTGTATCTCTCTACATGTATCTCTATATCTCTATGTATATCTCTATGTATCTCTATGTATATCTCTCTGTGTATCTCTCTGTGTGTCTCTGTGTCTACCTTGTCCTTGCTTGTTATGGTATCTCTATGGGTCTCTAGTATCTCTGTGTGTCTCTATAGTCTCTATGTATCTCTGTTTATCTCTGTATATCTCTATGAGTCTCTGTGTGTCTCTGTGTGTCTCTGTGTCTGTGTATCTCTATGTATATCTCTATGGGTCTCTATGTATCTCTGTGTATCTCTATGTGTGTCTCTATGTATATCTAGTGTATCTCTATGTATATCTCTATGTATCTCTGTGTATCTCTATGTGTGTCTCTATGTATATCTCTAGTATCTCTATGTATATCTCTATGTATATATCTCTGTGTGTCTCTGTGTGTCTCTGTGGGTCTCTATGTATCTCTGTGTATCTCTATGTGTGTCTCTATGTATATCTCTATGTATATCTCTATGTATATCTCTATGTATATCTCTGTGTGTCTCTGTGGGTCTCTATGTATCTCTGTGTATCTCTATGTGTCTCTATGTATATCTCTATATCTGTATGTATGTATATCTGTATATCTCTATGTATCTCTATGTGTCTCTATGTATATCTCTATATCTCTATGTATATCTCTATGTATCTCTGTGTATCTCTATGTGTGTCTCTATGTATATCTCTATGTGTCTCTATGTGTATCTCTATGTTTCTCTGTGTATATCTCTATGTATCTCTATATCTCTATGTATATCTGTATATCTCTATGTATATCTCTATGTGTCTATATATCTCTGTGTATATCTCTATATATCTCTATGTATATCTCTATGTATATCTCTATGTATATCTCTATGTATATCTCTGTGTGTGTCTCTGTGGGTCTCACCTTGTCTTTGTTGTTGATGGAGTATCTCTATGGGTCTCTATGTATATCTCTATGTATATCTCTATGTATATCTCTATGTGTCTCTATGTATATCTCTGTATATCTCTGTATATCTCTATATCTCTATGTATATCTCTGTGTGTGTCTCTGTGGGTCTCACCTTGTCTTTGTTGTTGATGGATATCTCTATGGGTCTCTATGTATCTCTATATCTCTATGTATATCTCTATGTATATCTCTATGTGTCTCTATGTATATCTCTGTATATCTCTGTATATCTCTATATCTCTATGTATATCTCTGTGTGTGTCTCTGTGGGTCTCACCTTGTCTTTGTTGTTGATGGATATCTCTATGGGTCTCTATGTATCTCTATATCTCTATGTATATCTCTATGTATATCTCTATGTGTCTCTATGTATCTCTGTATATCTCTGTATATCTCTATGTATATCTCTATGTATATCTCTGTGTGTGTCTCTGTGGGTCTCACCTTGTCCTTGTTGTTGATGGAGTAGATCCCGGCCGCCACCTCCGCCGCAAACACGACCAGCAGGCAGAAGAAGAACTGGGGGGGGAGCGGGGTGGAGGAGGGGTGGTGGTGGTGGAGGTGGTGGAGGGTACGACAACACAGCGGGTCAGCGGAGAGACTCGGCACTGACTCCACCCAGGGGTCAAAGTGGTAATGGGATGAGGGGTAGAGGGGTTAATAGGGTCAGGGGTAGAGAGGTTATGGATCAGGGTAGAGGGTGGTGGAGGGTACGACAACACAGCGTGTCACTGACCCAGCCACTAACATCACCCAGGGGTAGAGGAGTTAATAGGGTCAGGGGTAGAGGGTTATGGATCAGGGTAGAGGGTTATGGGATGAGGGGTAGAGGGTTATGGGGTCAGGGCTAGAGGGTTATGGATGAGGGTAGAGGGTTAATAGGGTCAGGGGTAGAGGGTTATGGGTCAGGGTAGAGGGTTATGGGATCAGGGTAGAGGGCTATGGGATCAGGGTAGAGGGTTATGGGATCAGGGTAGAGGGGTTATGGGATCAGGGGTAGAGGGTTATGGGATGAGGGGTAGAGGGGTTATGGGATCAGGGTAGAGGGTTATGGGGTCAGGGGTAGAGGGTTAATAGGGTCAGGGGTAGAGGGTTATGGGGTCAGGGTAGAGGGTTATGGGATCAGGGTAGAGGGTTATGGGGTCAGGGTAGAGGGTTAATAGGGTCAGGGGTAGAGGGTTATGGGATGAGGGGTAGAGGGTTATGGATCAGGGGTAGAGGGTTATGGGATGAGGGTAGAGGGTTATGGATCAGGGTAGAGGGTTATGGATCAGGGTAGAGGGTTATGGGATCAGGGTAGAGGGTTATGGGGTCAGGGGTAGAGGGTTATGGATGAGGGTAATGGGGTCAGGGTAGAGGGTTATGGGATCAGGGGTAGGGTTCAATAGGATCAGGGCTAGAGGTTCAATAGGATCAGGGCTAAAGGTTTAATAGGATCAGGGCTAGAGTGTTAATAGGATCAGGGCTAGAGGTTTAATAGGATCAGGGGGCTAAAGGTTTAATAGGATCAGGGCTAGAGGTTTAATAGGATCAGGGCTAGAGAATCAATAGGATCAGTGGGCTAGATGTTTAATAGGATCAGTGGGCTAGAGGATCAATAGTATCAGGGCTAGAGGATCAATAGTATCAGGGCTAGAGGATCAATAGGATCAGTTTTGGGAGCTCCTCTCATCATTCCCAGCATGCACTGCGACTCCTGTATGGCGCTGCAGCAGCCGAGGCTAGAGGGATTAGTAGGATCAGGGGGCTAGAGGATTAATAGGATCAGGGCTAGAGGGGGTTATGGGATCAGGGGTNGGGGGGGGGGTATGGGATCAGGGCTAGAGGTTTAATAGGATCAGGGGGCGAGATAGGTTTAATAGGATCAGGGGCTAGATAGGTTTAATAGGATCAGGGGGCTAGATAGGTTTAATAGGATCAGGGCTAGAGGTTTAATAGGATCAGGGGTAGGTTTAATAGGNTCAGGGGGGGTATAGGATCAGGGCTAGAGGTTTAATAGGATCAGGGGGCTAGATAGGTTTAATAGGATCAGGGGCTAGATAGGTTAATAGGATCAGNGGGCTAGATAGGGTTTATGGATCAGGGCTAGAGGTTTAATAGGATCAGTGGGCTAGATAGGTTTAATAGGATCAGGGGGCTAGATAGGTTTAATAGGATCAGTGGGCTAGAGGTTTAATAGGATCAGGGCTAGAGGTTTAATAGGATCAGTTTTGTGAGCTCCTCTCACCGTTCCCAGCATGCACTGCGACTCCTGTATGGCGCCGCAGGAGCCGAGGATAGAGGGGATTAATAGGATCAGGGCTAGAGGTTTAATAGGATCAGAGGTAGAAGTTTAATAGGATCAGGGCTAGAGGGGGTTATGGATCAGGGCTAGAGGGGGTTATGGATCAGGGTAGGGGGGGGGAGTTATAGGATCAGGGGCTAGAGGTTTAATAGGATCAGTGGGCTAGAGGCGTTATGGGATCAAGGTAGGGTGGGTTATGGGATAAAGGGCTAGAGGTTCAATAGGATCAGGGGGCTAGATAGGTTTAATAGGATCAGGGCTAGAGGTTTAATAGGATCAGGGCTAGAGGTTTAATAGGATCAGTTTTGTGAGCTCCTCTCACCGTTCCCAGCATGCACTGCGACTCCTGTATGGCCCCGCAGCAGCCGAGGATAGAGGGGATTAATAGGATCAGGGCTAGAGGTTTAATAGGATCAGGGGGCTAAAGGTTTAATAGGATCAGGGCTAGAGGTTTAATAGGATCAGGGGCTAGAGGTTTAATAGGATCAGGGGTAGAAGTTTAATAGGATCAGGGCTAGAGGGGGTTATGGGATCAGGGGTAGGGGGGTTATGGATCAGGGCCAGAGGTTTAATAGGATCAGGGCCAGAGGTTTAATAGGATCAGGGGGCTAGATAGATTTAATAGGATCAGGGGCTCCTCTCACCGTTCCCAGCATGCACTGCGACTCCTGTATGGCCCCGCAGCAGCCGAGGAACCCAATAAGCATCATCAGCGCGCCGGCTCCGATCAGGACGTAGACACCTAGAGGCACAGGCAAAGGTCCCCGTGTAGCCTCGTCAAACCGTTGGGGCAAGTGCTGCTATTAGAAAACGTGGACTCCTAGAGGCACAGGCAAAGGTCCCCGTGTAGCCTCGTCAAACCGACGGGGCAAGTGCAGCTCTAAGAAACGTGGACAACTACACACACAGGCAAAGGTCCCCCGTGTAGCCTCGTCAAAGCGACGGGGCAAGTGCAGCTATAAAAAACGTGGACTCCCCCCCCACCTCCAACCGCCCAACACAAACTAGACTCCTAGAAACAGGCAAAGGTCCCCCGTGTAGCCTCGTCAAACAGCCGGGCAAGTGCAGCTCTAAGAAACGTGGAACCCCCCCCCCACCCACTACCCAACACACACCACCACACAGGCAAAGGTCCCCGTGTAGCCTCGTTAAACCGATGGGGCAAGTGCTGCTCTAAGAAACGTGGACTCCAACACACACAGGCAAAGGTCCCCCGTGTAGCCTCGTCAAACCGACGGGGCAAGTGCAGCTCTAAGAAACGTGGAACTNCCCCCCCACCA
>WFAB01001748.1:0-42500 GCA_018977245.1 Lethenteron camtschaticum
AGTCTGGGTCTCTCTGTGTGTGAGTCTGGGTTCTTGTTTCTGTCTCTGTGTGTGAGTTTCTGGGTCTGGTCTCTGTGTGTGAGTCTGGGTCTCTCTGTGTGTGAGTCTGGTCTCTGTGTGTGAGTCTGTCTCTCTGTGTGTGAGTCTGGCTCTCTGTGTGTGAGTCTGGGTCTCTGTGTGTGAGTCTGGGTCTCTGTGTGTGAGTCTGTGCCTCTGTGTGTGAGTCTGGGTCTCTCTGTGTGTGAGTCTGGGTCTCTGTGTGTGAGTCTGGGTCCTCTGGTGTGAGTCTGGCTCTGTGTGTGAGTCTGGGTCTCTGTGTGTGTGAGTTGTGCCCTGGGGGTCTGGGTCTCTGTGTGTGTGAGTCTGGGTCTCTCTGTGTGTGAGTCTGGGTCTGTGTGTGTGTGAGTCTGGGTCTCTGTGTGTGAGTCTGGTCTCTGTGTGTGAGTCTGGGTCTCTCTGTGTGTGAGTCTGGGTCTCTGTGTGTGAGTCTGGGTCTCTGTGTGTGAGTCTGGGTCTCTCTGTGTGTGAGTCTGGGTCTCTCTGTGTGTGAGTCTGGTCTCTGTGTGTGAGTCTGTGTCTCTGTGTGTGTGAGTCTGGTCTCTGTGTGTGAGTCTGGGTCTCTGTGTGTGGTCTTTGTGTGTGTGAGTCTGGTCTCTGTGTGTGAGTCTGGGTCTCTGTGTGTGAGTCTGGGTCTCTGTGTGTGAGTCTGGGTCTCTGTGTGTGAGTCTGGGTCTCTGTGTGTGTGAGTCTGGGTCTCTGTGTGTGAGTCGGGGTCTCTATGTGTGAGTCTGGGTCTCTGTGTGTGTGTCTGGGTCTCTGTGTGTGAGTCTGGGTCTCTGTGTGTGTGAGTCTGGGTCTCTCTGCGTGTGAGTCTGTGTCTCTGTGTGTGAGTCTGTGTCTCTGTATGTGTGAGACTGAGTCTCTCTGTGTGTGAGTCTGGATCTCTATGTGTGTGAGTCTGGGTCTCTGTGTGTAAGTCTGTGTCTCTCCCTGTGTGAGTCTGGGTCTCTGTGTGTGTGAGTCTGGGTCTCTGTGTGTAAGTCTGGGTCTCTGTGTGTGAGTCTGGGTCTCTGTGTGTGAGTCTGGGTCTCTCTGTGTGTGAGTCTGGGTCTCTGTGTGTGAGTCTGTGTCTCTCTGTGTGTGAGTCTGGGTCTCTATGTGTGAGTCTGGGTCTCTGTGTGTGTGTGTCTGGGTCTCTATGTGTGAGTCTGGGTCTCTGTGTGTGTGTGTCTGGGTCTCTCTGTGTGTGAGTCTGGGTCTCTGTGTGTGTGTCTGGGTCTCTGTGTGTGAGTCTGGGTCTCTGTGTGTGAGTTTGTGTCTCTGTGTGTGAGTCTGGGTCTCTGTGTGTGTGAGACTGATCTCTGTGTGTGAGTCTGGATCTCTGTGTGTGTGAGTCTGGGTCTCTGTGTGTGTGTGAGTCTGGGTCTCTTGTGTGTGAGTCTGGGTCTCTGTGTGTGTGAGACTGAGTCTCTCTGTGTGTGAGACTGAGTCTCTCTATGTGTGAGTCTGGGTCTCTGTGTGTGTGAGTCTGGGTCTCTGTGTGTGTGAGACTGAGTCTCTCTATGTGTGAGACTGAGTCTCTCTGTGTGTGAGTCTGGGTCTCTGTATGTGTGAGACTGAGTCTCTCTGTGTGTGAGTCTGTGTCTCTGTGTGTGAGTCTGTGTCTCTGTGTGTGAGACTGAGTCTCTCTGTGTGTGAGTCTGTGTCTGTGTGTGTGTGTGTCCGGGTCTGTGTGTGTGTGTGTGTCCGGGTCTCTGTGTGTGTGTGTCTGGGTCTCTGTGTGTGAGTCTGTCTCTCTGTGTGTGAGTCTGGGTCTCTGTGTGTGAGTCTGGGTCTCTGTGTGTGAGTCTGTGTCTCTCTGTGTGTGAGTCTGGGTCTCTGTGTGTGTGAGTCTGTGGNTCTCTGTGTGTGAGTCTGTGTCTCTGTGTGTGAGTCTGGGTCTCTATGTGTGAGTCTGGGTCTCTGTGTGTGTGTCTGGGTCTCTGTGTGTGTCTGTGAGTGTCTCTGTGTGTGAGTCTGGGTCTCTGTGTGTGTGAGTCTGTGCTCTGTGTGTGTGAGTCTGGGTCTCTGTGTGTGTGTCTGGGTCTCTGTGTGTGAGTTTGGGTCTCTCTGTGTGTGAGTCTGGGTCTCTGTGTGTGAGTCTGGGTTTCTGTGTGTGAGTCTGGGTCTCTGTGTGTGAGTCTGTGCCTCTGTGTGTGAGTCTGGGTCTCTATGTGTGAGTCTGGGTCTCTGTGTGTGTCTGGTCTCTGTGTGTGTCTGTGAGTGTCTCTGTGTGTGAGTCTGGGTCTCTGTGTGTGAGTCTGTGTGTGTGTGAGTCTGGGTCTGTGTGTGTGAGTCTGGGTCTCTGTGTGTGAGTCTGTGCCTCTGTGTGTGAGTCTGGGTCTCTATGTGTGAGTCTGGGTCTCTGTGTGTGTGTCTGGGTCTCTGTGTGTGAGTTTGGGTCTCTGTGTGTGAGTCTGGTCTCTGTGTGTGAGTCTGGGTCTCTGTGTGTGAGTCTGGGTCTCTGTGTGTGAGTCTGGGTCTCTGTGTGTGTGAGTCTGTGTCTCTGTGTGTGAGTCTGGGTCTCNGTGTGTGTGAGTCTGTGTCTCAGTGTGTGAGTCTGGGTCTCTGTGTGAGTCTGGGTCTCTGTGTGTGAGTCTGAGTCTCTGTGTGTGAGTCTGGGTCTCTGTGTGTGTCTGGGTCTCTGTGTGTGAGTCTGGGTCTCTGTGTGTGTGTCTGGGTCTCTGTGTGTGTCTGGGTCTCTGTGTGTGTCTGGGTCTCTGTGTGTGAGTCTGGGTCTCTGTGTGTGAGTCTGGGTCTGTGTGTGTGTGTGTCTGGGTCTCTGTGTGTGGAGTCTGGGTCTCTGTGTGTGTGAGTCTGGGTCTCTGTGTGAGTTTGGGTCTCTGTGTGTGTGTCTGGGTCTCTGTGTGTGTCTCTGTGTGTGAGTCTGGTCTCTGTGTGTGAGTCTGGGTCTCTGTGTGTGAGTCTGGGTCTCTGTGTGTGAGTCTGGGTCTCTGTGTGTGAGTCTGTGTCTCTGTGTGTGAGTCTGAGTCTCTGTGTGTGTGAGTCTGTGTCTCAGTGTGTGAGTCTGGGTATCTGTGTGTGAGTCTGGGTCTCTGTGTGTGTNAGTCTGTGTGTGTGAGTCTGGGTCTGTGTGTGTGAGTCTGTGTGTGTGAGTCTGAGTCTGTGTGTGTGTGAGTCTGGTCTCTGGGTGTGAGTCTGGGTCTCTGTGTGTGAGTCTGAGTCTCTGTGTATGAGTCTGGGTCTCTGGGTGTGAGTCTGGGTCTCTGTGTGTGTGAGTCTGGTTCTCTGTGCAGCAGTGACCTTGAAAAATAAACAGTCGTCAGACTCTCGTGACGAGTCCTGGGTTGTTTCTGATCTCTCCTCCGGGATAAATAAACGATGAGTCGTGCCTATGTGTGCAGCCACAAACACACACACATACAAACCACACACAGCTCCTACACTCTTAACAATAACCACAAAACTCACTCCGCGCGGTTGAGACAACACCGTGTGTGTGGGACGCGGCCATGTGGCCGTGAGCGCGAATCGAACCCAGGGTTCGCCTGGTTCCTCACGGAGTGCTGTGCTGCTAACCGCTGCGCCACCGCTCCCAACCATCAGTCTCACCACCACCACTTCCTGCCTGCACCCCCTCTCAACCCCCTTTGTGTCCCACCACGCTGAAGCCCAAGNCCCCCCACTCCGCGTCTCGCCTGAAGGAGACATCCGATCCGCCGCGCTCCCAGCCGCAAGAGCAGACACCTCCTCCTCCACCTCCTCCACCTACTCCACCTCCACCCCTCCCTCCACCACCCCCCCAACCTCCACCACCCCCCCCCACCTCCTCCTCCACCTCCACCCTCCCTTCCTCCACCTCCTCCCCTCCTCCACTTCCTCCTCCACCTCCTTCAGCTCCACCTCCTCCACCCCCCCCCACCTCCTCCGCCTCCTCCACCACCTCCTCCCCCACCTCCACCTCCTCCACCTCCACCACCCCTCCTCCTCCTCTACCTCCTCCTCCACCACCCCCCCCACCTCCTCCTCTACCTCCTCCTCCACCACCTCCTCCTCCACCTCCTCTACCTCCTCCTCCCCTCCTCCACCTCCTCCTCCTTCACCTCCTCCACCTCCTTCAGCTCCACCTCCTCCACCCCCATCTCCACCACCCCCCCACCTCCACCCCCCCCCCCCCCCCCCCACCTCCTCCACCTCCTCCTCCCCTGTTCTTCACCTGAGGACGGCTGCTTGCGTTGTGGCCGAAACGTCGTGAGAATTGTATTTTATTATGTTTTATTTTTTATTATTTTATTATTTCTCTTCTACGTGACTTTACCGAAAGAACCAAGAAGATCGGTGACGATTCTCTGAACCCTGTCCCGGGGCCGCCCCTAGGTCGGCTCAGCATAAAAATGAGTAGCCCCCCCCCCCCGGTGCGGTGGGGAGACAAAGGCGGCCGGGCGTGGTGCTGACCACCGCACCTCCACGTTGCGCCGTGCCGGCCTTTAATAGGTGCTCGCTAACAGCAACTTGCCCCAAAATACTCTGCTAAGGCTACACGGGGGAGCTTTGTCTTTGTTTCGTCCTGGGCTCGAGTCTCCCTGGGGTCGTGGGGGGGCGGGGCTCATAGGGGGCGGGGCTGGTGGGGCGGGGGGGTTCCAACACTTCCGAAGCGGAGGGGTGATTCACGTTCATCAGCCCCCCCCTCTCCCCCCAACCCCGCAACATCTTTCCCTAAAACACAGACGCCACGTCATGAGCCCTGTCGACACCGACCCCCCCCTCCTCCCCACCCCCCACGATCCTCTCTGTTCGCTTTCCAGGAGCGGTAGGGGTCCGAGACGCCCACCCCTCCCTCCCTCCCTCGACTCCCTCGACTCTAATGAATCATCATCAGCATCATCATCAGCTCGCATCCCCGCGCTCCCGTCTCCAGCGGCTCGGAGACTCCAAACTCGCCCCGCTGAGTCTGGCTCAGTGACTCAGCCACGGATTCCCAGACTCCCCTTAGACCCACAGGGCTCACTCACCCCGCATCCTCCTAACACTCACACACACAGACTCACACACACAGACTCACACACACAGACTCACACACACAGACTCACACACACAGACTCACACACACAGACTCACACACACAGACTCACACACACAGACTCACACACACAGACTCACACACACAGACTCACACACACAGACTCACACCGACACAGACTCACACACACACAGACTCACACACACGCACAGACTCACTCACACACACACAGACTCACTCACACACACAGACACACACACAGACACACAACAAAGACAAAGACAAAGATCCCCGTATAGCCTGAACAGACTGTAGGGCAAGTGCTGTTAGCGAGCACCTATGAAGGCCGGAACGGTACACGAGGGGGTGGGTGGCCAGCACCACGCCCGACCGCCTTTGTCTCCCTAGTGGCGATGTTTACACACCGCACCAGGTACTCATTTAAGTCTGAGTCGACCTAGGGAGGCCCAGGACCGGTTCAGATAATCGTCACTGGTGTTAGCCGTGAGCGGGAATCGAACCCGGGTCGCCAGGTTCATAGCGCAGCGCGCTAACCGCTACACACACGCTCCCCACGCACACAACACACACACACAGACACACACAACAACACACAGACTCACACACACACAGACTCACTCACCCCCCACACACACAGACTCACTAACCCCACACACACACAGACTCACTCACTCACCCCACACACAGACACACTCACACATACTCACTCGCTCACCCCACACACAGCCTCACTCACCCCACACACACACAGACTAACTCACCCACACACACACACAAACTCACTCACTCACACCCCACACACACACACAAACTCACTCACTCACACCCCACACACACAGACTCACTCACTCACCCCCACACACACAGACTAACTCACCCCACACACACACAGACTAACTCACCCACACACACACAGACTCGCTAACCCACACACACACAGACTAACTCACTCCACACACACACACAGACTCACTCACTCACACACAGACCCACTCATTCACCCCACACACACAAACTCACTAACTCACCCCCACACACACAGACTAACTCACCCCCCACACACACAGACTCACTCACTAACCCCACATACAGACTCACTCACTCCATACACACACAGACTCACTCACTCACCCCACACACAGACCCACTCATTCACCCACACACACAAACTCACTAACTCACCCCACACACACACAGACTAACTCACCCCACACACACACAGACTCACTCACTAACCCCACATCACATCATCACTCCCACTCACTCACTCACCCCACACACAGACCCACTCATTCACCCCACACACAAACTCACTAACTCCCACACACACAGACTAACTCACCCCCACACACACAGACTCACTCACTAACCACACATACAGACTCACTCCATACACACACAGACTCACTCACTCACTCACCCCACACACAGACCCACTCATTCACCCCACACACACAAACTCACTAACTCACCCCCACACACACAGACTAACTCACCCCCCACACACACAGACTCACTCACTAACCCCACATACAGACTCACTCACTCCATACACACACAGACTCACTCACTCACTCACCCCACACACAGACCCACTCATTCACCCCACACACACAAACTCACTAACTCACCCCACACACACACAGACTAACTCACCCCACACACACACAAACTCACTCACTTACCCCACATCATCATCCTCCCACTCACTCACTACCCCATACCCTCTATGGCAATGTTTTTCCATGGGCAATTGTAGTCTGTATGTGCAATGTTAGTCTATGGGCAATGTTAGTCTATGTGTAGTGTTAGTCTATGGGCAATGTTAGTCTATGGGCAGTGTTAGTCTATGGGCAGTGTTAGTCTATGGGCAATGTTAGCCTATGGGCAATGTTAGTCTATGGCAATGTTAGTCTATGTGCAATGTTAATCTGTGGGCAATGTTAGTCTATGTCAATTTATCTGTGGGCAATGTTAGTCTATGTGCAATGTTAATCTATGTGCAATGTTTGTCTATGGGCAATGTTAGTCTATGTGCAATGTGCAATGTTTGTCTATGGGCAATGTTTTCTGTGGCGCCATATCCTCGCCCAATCGTGGCCCAGCTCGAGCGAGGTAGAGCAAGTCGTCTCGTGGCCCTTCGTGGGCCATCGTGGGCCTTGCAGGCGGGTCGGCGGCGAAAGAGCGGGTGAGTGGGCACGTGGGTGGGCAAGTGGGCGAGCACGTGGGCGAGCGGTGAGTGGGTGAGTGGGCGAGTGGGCGAGCGGGTGAGTGGCGAGCGGGCGAGTGGGTGAGCGGGCGAGTGGGCGAGTGGGTGAGTGGGCGAGCGGGCGAGCGGGCGAGTGGGTGAGCGGGCGAGTGGGCGCGTGTGCGAGCGGGCGAGTGGGTGAGCGGGCGAGTGGCGAGCGGGCGAGCGGCGAGTGGGCGAGCGGGCGAGTGGACGAGTGGGCGAGTGGGCGAGCGGTCCCCACCTTCTCGGTGAAGATCAGCTCCCAGCCGTCGACGGTAAAGTTGAAGGGGTCCCACTGCACCTCCACCGAGGACTCGCGCACCGACTTGAAGCGCAGACCCTCGGGCGTGGAGAGGTCTGGGGGGAGGGCACGTGGTCAACACCACCACCACCACCACCGCGATCACCTCACCAAACAACAAAGACAAAAGTCCCCCGGATAGCCAGTGCCATTAGCGAGAAGCGGCGCCTCTCTCCGTCCCCTGAGATGAACCCAGTTATCCTGAGTAGTGACAACCTCAACAAGCCTGTTAACCCCTTCCTGTTCCGATGACGTACGTCCACGTGGAAGTAGAAGGCCGTGTGGGATCGCCGGCTGCCGTAGAGCGCGGCGGTCGCGTCGCTACGGTTCTCGGCGGCGAGTAACAGCGTTCTTTGAGAAGCCGAACAACGCTGCTACGACGCCTCGCTAAATGCAATCAACGCCAATCTGCCAGAGTCGCAACCGGGTACCGATACCCGTACCCTACCCGATACTCGGCTACCCGTACCCAGCCGGGTACGGGTACCCGTTCGCGACCCTGGTGCGGCCGGAGACGGGTAGGCCGTGAGTCACTGGTGAGTCACCGTTTGTCACTCATTTCCCAACGTCTTGTCTATTCTCACAATTCAAGTTCCTAGAATCAACCCACCCGCGCCTGCAACATGGCTTCATCCCAGAGGTCGCAATCNGGTACCCGATACCCGTACCCTACCCGTACCCGGCCGGGTACGGGTAGGGTACGGGTGCGGGTGGGTTGATTCTAAGAACTTGAATTGTGAGAAGAGACAAGACGTTGGGAAATGAGTGACAAACGGTGACTCACCAGTGACTCACGGCCTACCCTTACCCGTACCCGGCCGCACCAGGGTCGCAAACGGGTACCCGGGTATCGGGTAGGGTACGGGTATCGGGTACCCGGTTGCGACATCTGTACGACGCCTCGCTAAATGCAACCAACGCCAATCCGCTCGCGGTGAACGGGACCTCTAGGAAACGGGGAAAGGTGTTTTGGAGGCGATACGGCGTGGGAGACTCACGTGTGGCCACACGTGCGCTGATGGGCACGCTGCGCTGCTCGCTGAGCACCCTGCGCTGCCCGCTGAGCACGGCGTAGACGCGGATGAAGTACTCCACGCCGGGCTCCAGCTGCTCCAGCGTGGCGGCACGGCGGTCTCCCGGCACGCGCTGCTCCATCAGCACGCCGCCCGGAGCCGTCGGCACGTACTCCACCAGGTAATGGGTGACCACCATCTCGCCTCCACCCCCACTCCAGGTCGATGGTGCGGTCCGTCACGTCCACCACCTGCAGGTCCTTGGGAGAGGCGACTGTGCGGCGGGGGAGAGGAGGAAACGATTAATCGACTTACATAAAGAACCGTAGATTTTCATAGAGATCCATAGACTCGCACAGAGACACACAGACTTTCATGGAGACCCACAGACTCACATAGACAGCCATAGATCAAAATAGAGACATCCATAGATCAAAATACAGGCCCATAGACTCGTAGAGAGACACACACACTCACGCAGCAACCCACAGACTCCCGTCGAGACTCACAGACTCGCACAGAGACACACAGACTTTCATGGAGACCCACAGACTCACATAGATATCCATAGATCAAAATACAGACCCATAGAATCGTAGATAGACCCACACATTCACACAGAAACCCACAGACTCCCGGAGAGACTCACATACTCGCACAGAGACCCACAGATGTTCATAAAGACCCACAAATTCACATATACATCCATAGACTCGGACAAAGACCACATACTTTCATAGAAACCCACAGACTCACATAGAGACCCATAGATCAACATAGAGACCCATAGATTCGCAGAGAGACCCAGAGACTCACATAGAGACTCACATACTCACATAGAGACTCACAGACTCATATAGACACCTATAGACTCAATGGCGGAGCCAGGATTTTCAGGTAGGGGGGGGCAACCCCTCCAGCAATGAGAGATGATAGAGGACTTGTTAGTAAGTAAGGAGTTGTTAGTGAGTAAGGAGTTGTTAGTAAGTAAGGACTTGTTAGTAAGGAGTTGTTAGTAAGTAAGGACTTGTTAGTAAGTAAGGAGTTGTAAGTAAGGAGTTGTTAGTAGTTAGTAAGTAAGGAGTTGTTAGTAAGGAGTTGTTAGTAAGTTGTTAGTAAGTAAGGAGTTGTTAGTAAGTAAGGAGTTGTTAGTAAGTAAGGAGTTGTTAGTAAGTAAGGAGTTGTTAGTAAGGAGTTGTTAGTGAGTAAGGAGTTGTTAGTAAGTAAGGAGTTGTTAGTGAGTAAGGAGTTGTTAGTAAGTAAGGACTTGTTAGTAAGGAGTTGTTAGTAAGTAAGGACTTGTTAGTAAGTAAGGAGTTGTTAGTGAGTAAGGAGTTGTTAGTAAGGAGTTGTTAGTGAGTAAGGAGTTGTTAGTAAGTAACGACTTGTTAGTAAGGAGTTGTTAGTAAGAAATTGTTAGTAAGTAAGGACTTGTCCCTTGCTTTTGATTCGACGCGTGTGCGGCGATGGTGCAGCCATCGATCGAGGGTCGAATTCGATCCGCGTGTGTGATCGGCATCGCGCTCGCTGAAGCTGTTGATGCCTTCAGGGAAGTCGTGTGCTGTATACACGCAACTGCGCACTATTCTGTGAGTCGCTTATAACCGCTTTGCCGTTACTTATCGCCAATTATGGACTCAGACTAGTGTCCTATCATCTCATCGAGTCCCTGGCCACGTGATATCATGCTACACGGTGGCAGTGGAGGTCGCAAAATGCCGCTTTATTACTAATAAACCCCAATGATCCGATCGAAATTAGGGATTTCGATCGGATCATTGTGGGGGGCACGTGCCCCCCCCCCCACACAGAGACCACGTGACACAGACAGAGACCCGCAGACGTAGCTGCAATGCGCTGCTGGTTTATCTCCCGGGGAGGTCCTGAGTGTCCTCCCAACGCCAAAAATCAAACTCGTGGCTTCCAAACAATCGCGATCAGAGCCCCTCCTCCCTCCCCTGCCTCCCACCCGCTCGGAAGCGGGGGCGCCACTCCAGGCACACGCCACCGTGACCCTTATCGTCGTAGCCGTTCAAACGCAACTTTCAAAGCAAATTCTCTTTACGCTACGAGTCCTGTAAAGTGACCTTGACAACAAGCACCCCCCCCCCTTCCCTCCCTCCTTCCTCCCCCCGCTATGAACTGGGTTCATACAGCGTCTGGTCTCGGTTAACGTGATCCCTTTAAGCGGAGCGGACGAGTCGTGTGTAAGGCCGGGCTGCTGCCCCACGTGCTGTGTGATGTGGCCTTCATGTGCCCCTGTGATCTCCTCTCCCGCGTGTTCTCTAACCCGGGTAATTGATGGTGATGGCGTGGCAGTGATGGCTCCAGGCGAATGCGCTGATGCCCCCCCTTCTCCCACCACCCCCCTACCCCCCCCCCTACCCCACTGCCACCACCGCTGCAGTTGAAATTGGGCAGCGCTGAGATGCGAGCGATGGGGGGGGGGGTGGATCGGCTTAAGTGGCTCCACGTGCGGAGGAGGAAATTCCGTGTGACGCGCGGATGAATTCCTCCCGCACCCCCCCCAAACCCCCGCCCCCCCCCCGGCCGACCTCCTGCTGAGTGGGGGGGGGCTGAATATGGGGCTTGACCCCCCCCACCTCCCAGACTCCCCCTGCACAGAGGGCTGCTTTGTTTTGACGACCGGTTTCGCCCCGAATGCACTCACGTCGCGTCGCGTCAGATCGCAGAGACGGGTTAGCATCCTCCTCCTCGGACGGGTGGCCATCACCGCCACAACCACAACACCACCACCACTACCACCACCACCACACAACCACCACCAAACCACCACACCACCCACCACAACCACCACCACAACACCACACCNCAACCACACCACCACACCACACCACAACACCACACACCCCANAACCACCACAACCACCACCACCACCCCCACACAACACCCCCACCAACCACCACCACCACCACCACCACCAACACCACCACCACACCACCACCACCACCACAACCACCACCACCACCACCAAACCACCCCCACCACAACCACCACAACCACCACCACAACCACAACCACCACCACCACCACCACAACCACCACCACCACACCCCCACCACCACCACCACAACCACACCACACNACCACAACCACCACCACCACCACCACACCACCACCACAACCACCACCACCACAACCACCACCACAACCACCACAACCACCANCACCACCNCACCACAACCACACCACCACCCCACCACCACCACAACCACAACCACCACCACAACCACACAACCACCACCACCACCACCACCCCACCACAACCACCACCACACCCCCACACCACCACCACCACACCACTCGGGCTGACTCGACTCTGGTTTGGCCCTGACTCGGCCCTGACTCAACTCGAACTAGGCCCTGACTCAACTCTGATTTGGCCAAGCCGCGGCCCTGACTCGCCTCTGACCCAGCCCTGACCCAGCCCTGACTCAACTCTGATTTGGCACTAAATCGTCACTAACTCGTGACTGACCCAACTCGGCTGACTCGACTCTGGTTTGGCCCTGACTCGGCCCTGACTCAACTCGAACTCGGCCCTGACCCAGCCCTGACCCAGCCCTGACTCGGCCCTGACTCAACTCGAACGCCGCCTGCGTCTCAGGCACGCCACTGGGATGGCGCACGGCCAGAATAACCCCGAGAACTCCGGAGAAAACCCCGCCACGCATACAACGTGGGGTGGGAGACTGACAAGCTACGCACAGATGGATTCAGGAATCCCGAGGAGCCCGTGCCCTCCCTCTGCCAGGAGAAGGAGGTCACGGGCGGGCCCAGGTGCCATGGGTTGACTGAATGAGATGACTGGCAGATGCACCGACTGTGCTCGCCAAATGTGCCAACGCTGCGTTTTAGCCACCCGGGTGCTCCGCTCGTTGTTGTGAGCGTCCCTCCTCTGCCCTCCGTTGTTGCTGGAGGGCGACTGCCTCCAACTGCCCAGTAGCAGCGTCCTTCACGAGCCTCCTCCACAGAGGCCGATCTTGACATCGCTGGTACCGGTCACCGGCTAGTCCACTCAGCTTCACGTCCTCCTGTACCAACATCACTCCATCTCTTCTCTAGCCCGTGCCGTGCCCGTTTAGCCCCCTCAATCCAGAATCTTCTTGGTGGCTGGGCATTCGGGCACCGTGACCCAGCCAACACACACACACACACTGACACACACACTGACACACACACACACTGACACACACACAGACACACACAAACTGACACGCACAGACAAACCCCACGTCCTCCACGTGGCCTCGGCTCCAAGCGACCTGCCGGGCAGGCAGCCCAGAGCAGCAGCGTGCGAGCACAAAACAAAATTAAAACTCCGACGAAGCATGACGTCTCCACGAAAACCACGGGGGGGTTGGGGGGTCTGGAGGGTGGATGGTTGTGGGGGCCAACGCCTTTGCCGACCATCAGCTACTTGGCAAGAGAGTTNGGGGGGGGGTCACGTCGCACTCCCAGCGGCCGCTGTGGAAGCCCCGGGACGCAACGCGGTCTGATCTGATGTCGACCGGCGCAGAGCAACGAGCCACCGCCTTCATCTCCCGTCTCGTGCAGCCCCCCCCCTCGTCAGCCGTCGTAAACTCCTCACCAGCCCCACGGGCCTCACCTCCCCACCCCCTCACCTCCCCACTCCCTCACCTCACCACGCCCCCCACCTCCCCACGTCCCTGGAAGGGGAGATGTTAACTACCTCGCCTGGTGTACAGGAGGTCGTGGGTTCGATCCCGACCCTGACGATGCCTGCTGCTGTATATTTGGAGTTTGCGTGTCTCTCTCTCTCTCATCATCATCACGGTGGCTAAGAGATGTTGACTACCTCGCCTGGTGTACAGGAGGTCGTGGTTCGATCCCGACCCTGACGATGCCTGCTGAATATTTTGAGTTTGCATGTCCCCCTTCTCTCCCGTGGTCGCGTGGACTTTTCTACAGGTGCTCCGGTTTTTCCCTCCACATTTAGGATCAATATCACGCGTTTAGTGTATCTGGTTACTGTTATAAATTTCCACATGACGATGATGATGATGATAAGCCACCTTCGTTGAGATATCATTTGTGATAGCTAAGTCGCTTCTGAATCCAGGGACTCCTCTACTTACGAACGAGAGGCCTGTTCGTAAGTCGATCTGATCGAAAGTCCAACTTTGCTCCTGTCAATTCCAAACATGTTGTACGGCGTGTACACTAAACACGGGAATGCCTTTAAAAGTTGTATAATCTACTGTAGATGTAGATGCCACTGGTTCTTCACGTTCTGCAGATGTAGATGCCACTGGTTCTTCACGTTCTGCAGATGTAGATGCCACTAGTTCTTCACGTTCTGCAGATGTAGATGCCACTGGTTCTTCACGTTCTGCAGATGTAGATACCACTGGTTCTTCACGTTCTGCAGATGTAGATGCCAATGGTTCTTCACGTTCTGCAGATGTAGATGCCACTGGTTTTTCACGTTCTGCAGATGTAGATGCCACTGGTTCTTAATGTTCTGCAGATGTAGATGCCACTGGTTCTTCACGTTCTGCAGATGTAGATGCCACTGGTTCTTCACGTTCTGCAGATGTAGATGCCACTGGTTCTCCAAGTTCTGCAGATGTAGATGCCACTGGTTCTTCACGTTCTGCAGATGTAGATGCCACTGGTTTTTCACGTTCTGCAGATGTAGATGCCACTGGTTTTCACGTTCTGCAGATGCCACTGGTTCTTCACGTTCTGCAGATGTAGATGCCACTGGTTTTTCACGTTCTGCAGATGTAGATGCCACTGGTTCTTCACGTTCTGCAGATGTAGATGCCACTGGTTCNTCACGTTCTGCAGATGTAGATGACACTGGTTCTTCACGTTCTGCAGATGTAGATGCCACTGGTTCTTCACGTTCTGCAGATGTAGATGCCACTGGTTTTTCACGTTCTGCAGATGTAGATGCCACTGGTTCTTCACGTTCTACAGATGTAGATGCCACTGGTTCTTCACGTTCTGCAGATGTAGATGCCACTGGTTCTTCACGTTCTGCAGATGTAGATGCCACTGGTTCTTCACGTTCTGCAGATGTAGATGCCACTGGTTTTTCACGTTCTGCAGATGTAGATGCCACTGGTTCTTCACGTTCTACAGATGTAGATGCCACTGGTTCTTCACGTTCTGCAGATGTAGATGCCACTGGTTCTTCACGTTCTGCAGATGTAGATGCCACTAGTTCTTTACGTTCTGCAGATGTAGATGCCACTGCTTCTTCACGTTCTACAGATGTAGATGCCACTGGTTTTTCACGTTCTGCAGATGTAGATGCCACTGATTCTTCACTTTCTCCAGATGTAGATGCCACTGGTTCTTCACGTTCTACAGATGTAAATGCCACTGGTTCTTCACGTTCTGCAGATGTAAATGCCACTGGTTCTTCACGTTCTGCAGATGTAGATGCCACTAGTTCTTTACGTTCTGCAGATGTAGATGCCACTGCTTCTTCACGTTCTACAGATGTAGATGCCACTGGTGCTTCACGTTCTGCAGATGTAGATGCCACTGGTTCTTCACGTTCTGCAGATGTGAATGCCACTGGTTCTTCACGTTCTGCAGATTAGATGCTACTAGTTCTTCACGTTCTGCAGATGTAGATGCCACTAGTTCTTCACGTTCTGCAGATATAGATGCCACTGGTTCTTCACGTTCTGCAGATGTAGATGCTACTGGTTCTTCACGTTCTGCAGATGTAGATGCCACTGGTTCTTCACGTTCTGCAGATGTAGATGCCACTGGTTCTTCACGTTCTGCAGATGTAGATGCTACTGGCTCCTCATGTAGATACCACCACCGCCATCTTTTGTGCGGTGGTTGAACTTACGAATCTCGTTTCACACAGGCGACTGGACATACGGACATGTTTGTTCGTATCTCTGAAAGTTCATAAGTCGAATGTTCGTAAGTAGAGGAGTACCCTCACCATTGGAACCTCATTTGCCAGTAAAAATATGATAATTGTTTTTTTACCTTCTATCTGGCAACAAAACTGACCTTTTTTTTTACAAGGAGTCATGTTTGCATAGACCACAATACCTGCAGTCATAATGCAAACAAAAAATATAACTCCGATAATGTATGCACTGTCCTTGAAGTTGATTGGTCCACACCCGAGACAGCTTTCCTTCGAGCCTAGTCTCACTTGGTGTTGGACCAGATGACGCCAAAAGGCGCACAACTCAAAGACAATGCACCATCAGAGTATGAGAGCTCGGGTAAGCATTTACACCATTGGAACCTCATTTGCCATTAGAAATTATGATAATTGGTTTTTTACCCTTCTATCTGGTTTTGTTGCCAGATAGAAGGGTAAAAAACCAATTATCAGAGGAGTACTCTGTTTAGCGACGCCGACACACGTTCGTGCCTCACTAACACCTTTATTTTGGACACAACGCTGTTCCGAGGCCCAGGCTTCTGTTGTTGATGCTGAAATTCGTCTTCTTCATAACCATCCCTTCCCCTGTGGCTCTCCCCTTTTATACCCCTCCAGCCCCCTTTCTCGAAGGTTCGCTCACCCCCATTTCCCTCAGCCAATCCCCGTCCTTCCCCAACGGTTGCCCACCGTTACCCCGACTATCCACCTCCATTTTCCCGCCTTTTACGTTTGAATTTCTAAACCAATCAGTTTTAATCCTCTGGCCTCTCTGCACCAATCACAGGCTTGAATACTTCCTGACTGTCCGTTTGAACGCGTACGTGTCAGGTAAGTGGTCCGTTGTTTTTGTCTTTAGAACTGTATCATGCTTTAGACTTTTACACTTTACTCTGTTTCAGGAGAAATTCCATTTTCTGATATAATGACAAGTCCGCCCGTTCACGACTTAACACCATTAAGTTTGTTTTCATCTCTGGTGTGTAGTATATAGTAGTCAATAGTGTAGTGTATGGTAGTGTAGTGTATAGTAGTGTAGTTTATAGTAGTGTATAGTGTAGTGTATAGTGTAGTGTATGTAGTGTAGTGTAGTATATAGTGGTGTAGTGTATAGTGTAGTGTATAGTGTAGTATATAGTAGTGTAGTGCCTCTAAGAGCCCAATGTGTAGTATATAGTAGTATAGAGTGTAGTGTATGGTAGTGTAGTATATATCATGTAGTGTATAGTGTATAGTAGTGTAGTGCCTCCATAGAGCCCAATGTGTAGTATATAGTAGTATATAGTGTAGTGTATAGTAGTGTAGTATATAGTAGTGTATAGTGTAGTGTATAGTAATGTAGTCCTCCATAGAATTGTAGTATATAGTAGTGTAGTGTATAGTAGTGTATAGTAGTGTAGTGCCTCCATAGAGCCCGTGTTCGCTTACCGACCATTCCCTGTTAACGACGGGCTGTTGTAGGCATAATGAATATTAACTAATGCATTGATTAACGGTGTTTCTTTCATATTATGTGTTTATAATGTTGTTGATATATTTATGTCTTAATATCCATTCTTTAAATATTATAAAGTAAGTGTTTTGGGTGAAAAGGGTCACTTTCGAAGCTATCGGAACTAATTAAGCCTTTAACGTTCATTTCGAAACTCGCTTAGCGACCAAATCAGTTAACGGTTTTGTGGAACCAATTATCGTTAAGAGTGGGTTCTACTGTAATAGGCGACGTTTTGGGCAACAGTCCTTCACAACACATTCAATGATTGCAGCATTTACGGAGCATGTATGTTCTGTGAAGAAGGCTCTGTCGTCCGAAACGTCACATTTTAAGGCCACAGTATGCATTTAAAATAAAGCAACGTTATATATTATATATTTATTGTGCATATCCGCAAACCTTTTGCATAATTGCCTATGTTTCCCTCCCAACGTACGGTTTGATACGGCAGAATTGAATGCACTTATACATTTCGATTTAAAGCTTTAGTGACTGCAGGGATTCATCTTCTTGGTTCTTTCGGTAAAGTCACGTAGAAGGGAAATAATAAAATAATAAAAATAAAACATAATACAATAATTCTCACGACGTTTCGGCCACAACGCAAGCAGCCGTCCTCAGGTGAAGAACAGGTCTGTCGAGAAGACAGAGTCTAAAGACAGAGTCTGAAAGCATTCAGACTCTGTCTTCCCGACAGACCTGTTCTTCACCTGAGGACGGCTGCTTGCGTTGTGGCCGAAACGTCGTGAGAATTATTTTATTATGTTTTATTTTTATATTTCCATTCTACGTGACTTTACCGAAAGAACCAAGAAGATGCTTNTACACGATTTATTTGAGCTTGTTAACNTTCTTTTGTGCCTCCGTACGTTACGTTGACCCCCTCCAGACACTGAAAAGANCTAGCTCATCGGATTTTGTAAATNAAGATTCNGATTCGTGAGGACGAAGACTTAGACTACCACTTTTTTCGATTTAAAGCTTTCGTGACTGCAGGGATTCATATTCTTGGTTCTTTCGGTAAAGTCACGTATAAGGGAAAGAATAAAATAATAATGAAAACGTCGTGAATAATTTTATTATATAATGTTGTTTTTTTATTATTTCCCTTCTACGTGACTTTACCGAAAGAACCAACAATATGTACCCAACCACTACGACACTTGTTCCTGGTTCCTTCCGAAATTTCGTACTCCGAACGTTCCAGTCGGGTCGGGCAGAGCATCCGTCGAGACAGCATGGAGGGAACGAGGTTGTTGCACAGGGGAAGCCCCGGCAGAACCGGGGCATCCAAAGGGAAAGGGGGCGGGGGGGGGCTCACCCAGCACGGCAGTTAAGGACAACAGGAGAGAGAACAGGGCACCTGAGGACACGAGAGGTGAAAGAGTCGGGTATAGGCAGGCCACAGATCCTATTCAACGACCAAAACTAAAGTTTTTTGGTTTTATTTTACCAGGTACGGCCCCACTGAGCTACTATATAGCTTTTTCTTCTTCTTGGTTCTTTCGGTAAAGTCACGTAGAATGGAAATAATAAAATAATAAAAATAAAACATAATCAAATAATTCTCATGACGTTTCGGCCACAACGTCTCCTCGACAGACCTGTTCTTCACCTGAGGACGGCTGCTTGCGTTGTGGCCGAAACGTCGTGAGAATTATTTTATTATGTTTTATTTTTATTATTTTATCATTTCCATTCTACGTGACTTTTACCGAAAGAACCAAGAAGATGAATCCCTGCAGTCACGAAAGCTTTAAATCGAAATTTATACTATATAGCTCTTTTTCAGAAGACACCCAGCGATCATAAATGATAGCGCCACAAAGCGGCTCATCGTGTGGAAATGCATCACGTGCCAGGGACCTTGAGACGCTGCCCAGTGACCTGGCTCATTAAACACCTCCAGTGGCGGTCCGTTTCTCTCCTGAAACTCCTGCTGCTGTCTTGCTTGGATTACCTCCTGCCTGACTATCCACTAAGATAAACAACACATTCCTGCGGAGGAGCTGGTAGGAACGTTGGGTTACTCGGTCAATGGCCAGGGTCAATGGCGACGTGGTGTTTCCGCAAATATGCCGACTGTGAGGGCGGGCACAAGCCGGCGTGAGTAGGTTAAACGTTGAGTTTTATAAGGGCACCACGGGGTGACCAGCCCACCCCACCCAGCCCCACCCTCCCACCCAGCCCACCCTCCCACCCAGCCCTCTCCACCCTCCCTCCCCACCCAGCCCCTCCCTGCACGACGGACACAATAATCCCTGTGGGCTGGTGTAACCAGGAGGTTCCTACCAGTAAAAGCTACTTAAACCTCTACCTGTTTAGCTGGGCATTCACAGATGGCCACTTATTTGACCAGGAACGCTCTTCCTTTGATTATAAGGAAGTCACTGGAGCTTTGCACTTTTAAATAATCTAGCTTGAAAACCCATTTCTTTTCAACTACTTTTTGTGTTACTTTGTTGTCCTTTCCCCGAACCTTCAATTAGCGCGGTTGGCTACGTAGGGTGAAAAGACGTTCAACATGTACATACCTACAGGGGGGCTGGCGTGAGACGGCATGACCAATGGGTCATGGAGTGGCAGGGGTTGTTGGATAGGGGCAGCCTGCAAGCCCCTGGGAGGGGGGCGGTGGAGTGGGCGTGTAGCTGGAGGACCAATGGGAATGGAGATTGAAGGGGTGGCTAACGGGTGAGATCATAGAGGAGGGGCTACAGAAAGAGCATAAAAGCAAACGGGGCAGAGGTGAGTGAGAGAGTGAGAGAGTGTCCCACGGGAGAATCGTGAAGCGGGCTGAAGCTGTGGTGATGGCGGAGAGAGGCAGAAGGAAAGAGAGTTAAGAGAGCCACGGTGGGAGACGAGGCAGAGGAAGAGAGAGTTGAAGAAACTGCCCAAGGTGGAGGAGATTTGCAGGGTGAGCGCCAGAGGTCGCAAACGGGTTTTGATTCCTTACCCGTACCCGGCCACACCAGGGTCGCAAACGGTTACCCGTACCCTACCCATACCCTACCCGAAATCAGTGACAAACGGTTACTCACCAGTGACTCACGGCCTACCTGTACCCGTACCCGGCCTCAACAGGGTCGGAAACGGATACCCGTACCCTACCCGATACCCGGCTACCCGTACCCGGCTGGGAATCGGGTAGGGTACGGGTACCCGATTGCGACATTCTGGGATGAAGCCATGTTGCAGGCGCGGGTGGGTTGATTCTAGGAACTTGAATTGTGAGAAGAGACAAGACGTTGGGAAATCAGTGACAAACGGTGACTCACCAGTGATTCACGGCCTACCCGTACCCGGCCGCACCAGGGTCACAAACGGGTACCTGTACCCGGCCGGGTACGGGTAGCCGGTATCGGGTAGGGTACGGGTATCGGGTACCGATTGCGACCTCTGGCGAGAGCTCGAGAGAGGGTGGGAGACGGGTGAATGTGGAGGGAGCGAGTGGCAGAATATTGAAAGGGCCTAAGAGTCCGCGTGGGGCAACGTGTTAGAATAGCTTTGAGTCGTGTCCAAGTGCTGGTGGCGCTGCGGCTACGAAGCTGGCGGACTGCAGCAATCCATACTCTTTGGTTCTTTCGGTAAAGTCACGTGGGTAGATATTTTATTTGAAGCCTACGTGACTTTACCGAAAGAACAAAGAGTATGGTGGACTGCAGTTCTGTTCGGTCAACACCAGTGACGAATATCTGAAGCAGTCTTGGGCCCTCCCCTGAGTCGACTCGGCATTAGATGAGTTTACCTGGTGCGGTGTTCAAACATCGCCACTGGCGAGACAAAGGCGGCCGAGCGTGGTGTTTGGCCACCCACCGCCTCGTGTGCCGTGTCGGCCTTCATAGGCGCTTGCTCACTAATGTAGCCCGTGTGAGCTCGCCTGTGATGAATCACGCGTATAATTGTGCACGCTGATAGTTGTCTGCGCAAATTCAGGTGCCTTTTTACACGCTTTTATTTAACTCACTCTGCATGTTGTTGTTGTATCCTCAAATCTGTAACTAATTTTTACCCACTTCCCAGTGTGGTATCGACTGCAAACTTGGTATACTTATGTCATACTGATGACAATACTATAATCTATCATAAAAAATATACATATACTTTTAAACATTTTTTCTATGTTTTGTTTCGGCTTGGGTCTAATTGTCACGCTCAACTGACGCTGGCTGTAAATCACCACGGTTCCTTACATTATGACAAGCTTCGGGGCCACTTCCTGGAGTCGTGGAGTTCTTCCATACTAGTAGGGTACATTTCATTAAAGCGTGTTTTTAAAAAAAGNTTTTTTTTCATGTTACTTATTTATTATTAGACGTCACGGTGGCAAGATGTTAACTACCTCGCCCGGTATACAGGAGGTCGTTGGTGGGTTCGATCCCAACCTTGACGCCTGTTGTATATTTGGAGTTTGAGTGTGTCTCTCTCCCCATGGTGGCGTTGATTTTTCTCCGGGTCCTCCTGCGTTTCACTCCACATCTACAAACACGTGTCTAGAATATTTGGCTGCAATACATTTTCACGCGATAAGCCACTAGGTTCAGCCGTCATTTGTGGCCAGGTCGCTTCTGGAAAATAACTATATAGCTCAGTGGGCTTTATCTGGTCAAATCAAAACTCGTTTAAAATAGTTTATATTGTGATTATTACACGATAAGGCAGTGATCAGGGGTTGGACCCAGAGCCCCACGTGCACAGCAGAGTATGAGACGCACCCAAATTTAGATTTGGGCGGATTTCTAGCTGATAAGCTGCATTTTTACATTAGCTCCAATAATATATAAATATTATAAATTGATATTACTTGAACGTCCATCGACTGACAAGAACTCGGTAATGTCAATTGAATGTTGATTGAGTTATCGGTGGTAATAGAGATATGCACAATTAAGACTTTGATATTAAAGTTGACTTCACCATATAGAATACAATAATTGGGTCTAGAATGTGAGGGTGTTTATGATAACTCTTGGAGGTACGAGTACGAGTTGATCACTTATTTTGGGTTTATTATATTTGTCATTTTTGCGCGGGAAATCGAATAAGATGGCGCCGCGCCTTGTGGCGAGTTATTTCATTATAATTATTACGAGTGTCAATTGTTTATTTTGATCAGTCCAACTCGAATCACTACATATAACGTGGTTGGAAGATGATTATAGTGTTTTGGTGATGAAAATATAATTTGTTTTTTTAATCGTTTATAACATTTGGTATTGTGCTGCGTTATGCTTTCATTGGAAGGCACAAAATGGCTGCCTTAGAGCTTAATTTTAGCATTGAGCTAATGGGGTGAGCGGCCCGGGTGTTATTGCAGAAGTTACGTTCCCGATTCAGGTTTACAAAATACTTGTTTAATATGTTTATTGTCAGTATAAAAAAAAACGCGACGATCGAATCTGGCTCAACGCTGTGTGATTTGAGTGACATCACACATGTGTGCAGTGATGTCACTACTGTGCATGCACAATTGCTCGGCAACCAACAATCTAGCCAGGAAGCCAGCCAGCAAAATTTTATTTAAATAATATAGTATGATTTCATAAATGAACTGGTTTCCTCAGAGATGCAATGTCCTTACCTTCTGCGCAGTCTTCCCCAGTGAAGACTTCATCGCAGACGCATTTCCCGTCGACGCATCTTCCTCTGTCACGGCAGTCGTTGGGACATCTACGAAAGCTACAATCTTCATCACTGAAACCTTCATCGCAGACGCATTTCCCGTCGACGCATCTGCCTTTGTCACTGCAGTCGTTGGGACACCTAAGTTCGCTACAATCCTCCCCAGTGAAGCCTTCATCGCAGACGCATTTCCCGTCGACGCATCTTCCTTTGTCACTGCAGTCATTGGGCACCTAAGTTCGCTACAATCTTCCCCAGTGAAACCTTCATCGCAGACACATTTCCCGTCAACGCATCTTCCTATGTCACTGCAGTCATTAGGGCACCTAAGTTCACTACAATCTTCCCAGTGAAACCTTCATCGCAGACACATTTCCCGTCGACGCACCTTCCTCTGTCATTACAGTCGTCGGGACATCTAAGATCGCTACAATCTTCTCCAGTGAAACCTTCATCGCAGACACATTTCCGTCGACGCATCTTCCTTTGTCACTGCAGTCGTTGGGACACCTAAGTTCGCTACAATCTTCCCAGTGAAGCCTTCATCGCAGACACATTTGCCATCGACGCACCTTCCTTGGTCTTGACAATCGTTGGGACATCTAAGTTCACTACAATCCTCCCAGTGAAGCCTTCATCACAGACGCATTTCCCGTCGACGCATCTTCCTTTGTCACTGCAGTCGTTGGACATCTAAGTTCACTACAATCCTCCCCAGTGAAGCCTTCATCACAGACGCATTTCCCGTCGACGCATCTTCCTTTGTCACTGCAGTCGTTGGGACACTAAGTTCACTACAATCCTCCCAGTGAAGCCTTCATCACAGACGCATTTCCCGTCGACGCATCTTCCTTTGTCTGCAGTCGTTGGGACATCTAAGTTCACTACAATCTCCCAGTGAAGCCTTCATCACAGACGCATTTCCCGTCGACGCATCTTCCTTTGTCACTGCAGTCGTTGGGACACCTAATTCGCTACATCTTCCCAGTGAAGCCTTCATCGCAGATGCATTTCCATTGACGCATCTTCCTTTGTCTTGACAATTATTGGGACAGGTCAATTCACTGCAGTCTTCCCAGTGAAACCTTCATCGCAGATGCATTTCCCATTGACGCATCGTCCTCTGNTTTGACAGTTGTTGGGACAGGTCAATTCACTACAATCTTCGCCGTGAAACCTTCATCGCAGACGCATTTCCCATTGACGCATCTTCCTTTGTCTTGACAGTTGTTGGGACAGGTCAATTCACCGCAGTCTTCACCAGTGAAGCCTTCGTCGCAGATGCATTTCCCATCGACGCATCGTCCCTGTCCTTACAGTCATCGGGCAGGTCAGTTCACTGCAGTCGCGCCGGTGAAGCCTTCGTCGCACACGCACTGGCCATGCACAGCCCGCGGTCCTGCAGTCATTCGGACACCGGGTCTCACTGCAGTCCTCGCCGTGAAACCCTCTCGCAAACGCACCGCCGTCCACGCAGTTGCCCCGGTCGCTGCACTCGTTCGGGCAGCGCTGCTCGCTGCAGTCGTCGCCCGTGTAGTCGTCGTCGCACACGCACTTGCCGTCGACGCAGCGGCCGTAGTCGTTGCAGTCGTTGGGGCACTTGGCACGCGGCAGTCGGGCCCCGAAGCCCCTCGCACAGGCACGCGCCGTCGACGCAGCGGCCGTGCCGCAGGCGGCGAGCACGTCGGTTCCGTGCAGTCTTGCCGCTCCAGCCCGGCTCGCAGATGCAGCCGCCGTCCACAGGAGCCATGGCCTCCGCACGCGGGCAGGTAGTCGGTGCGGCCAGCTGCAAGCGACACGCAAAGCAAATGCGCCTGCTCAGTAAGTCAAATAAGTATAACCCGTAAAAACAAAGTTTTTCACTATAAATCCTTTATATGCGTGGCATCGGGGCGGCTAGAGTCCTCTCGTCCTCTGGCTTGAGATGGCTGCCACCTATGGGTCAGATGATTGTCTGCCAGTATTAAGCAATTGGTAATTAAATATTTAATTTGTTTTCCCTAAAAAGTGTAAAAGTTTGGAAAAAAAATTCACGAACATTCATTGTCTCGCACAACGAGTCTATGTGCAAAATGTCAGCTCGATTGGATCACGGAAGTGGGTCAAAAAACGACCGAAAGATTTGCACGGTCGCAAGCAAGCAAGCAAGCGAACTTAATATAAAGGATTTAAAAACAAAGATCCATCGCTCCCGTGTAGCCTTAACAGACTGTTGGGGCAAGTGGTGTTAGCGAACAGCACCTATGAAGGCCGGCACGGGACACGATGGATGCATGACGAGCACCACGCCCAACCGCCTTCGTCTCCTGAGTGACGATGTTTACACGTCATACCAGGTACTCATTTGAGGCTGAGTCGACCTCAGGGAGGCCCAGGAACGATTCAGATAATCCCCACTGGTGTTGGTGGTCGTAAGCGGGAATCGAACTCGTGTCGCCGGGTTCATGGCGCAGCGCGCTGGCCGTTACACTGCAGCTAAGCATATCACACGGACACGGTTACTAGAACTGCACTCATCACAGCGCGCGGATGATTACAGCGTGCACTGAGAGGTGACGGGAGCTCTCACCACTCGCCGCGTTCCCCTGGCCCCGTTGCAGCAGCCCCCGGAGGCTCCGGAGCAGAGCTGGCGTAGAGAGGAGACCTCGTTCTCCATGGCCTCCAGGCGACTGAGCAGGTCCTGGAGGTTGGGCAGGGCCCCCCACCGCCGGCCCTCCACACCCGCACGCTTGCGGAGGGATGTTGATGCGGTGCGTGAAGACCACGCTGTTCTCGCCGTCTCCCGTGCGCTCTACGTGAGAGTGGCCTGGAGTCTGCACACAGGAACAGGGCACATGGGTTGTGTTCAGCGTGGGGAACAAAGTAGCAGGATGTTGTACAGGTTGTGTTGTGCGTTCGTTCCGCACGGTTGCACTTTATTTTGCTCAATGGGTGTCCGCCGCTTAGGTGGTGATGGGTGTTTTCATTATTTTTGTGCCACGTTCCTGTACCGTTCCCATTCTACACCATTGGAACCTCATTTGCCAGTAAAAAATATGATAATTGTTTTTTACCCTTCTATCTGGCAACAAAACTGACACCTTTTTTACAAGGAGTCATGTTTGCATTGACCACAATACCTGCAGCCATAATGCAAACAAAAAACATAACTCTGATCATGTATGCACTGTCCTTGAAGTTGATTGGTCCACACCGAGACAGCTTTTCTTAGAGCCTAGTCTCACATGGTGTTGGACCAGATGACGCCAAAAGGCGCACAACTCAAAGACAATGCACCATCAGAGTATGAGAGCTCGGGGCAAGCATTTACACCATTGGAACCTCATTTGCCAGTAAAAATATGATAAAAAAATTGCATTATGGCTGCAGGTATTGTGGTCTATGCAAACATGACTCCTTGTTATAATGTGCACTTTAGCCTACTTCACTGAGGTCGATATTGGCACGTATAATTAAGATCGATTGATTGTATGTACGTTGAAATTATTTCGCAACACCATACACAGCCAACCGCGACAACACTGGTCAACACACTTTTTCTGGCATAAGGTATTCCAACGGTTTTAAGGTGATTCAAATCTGGCATCAGTTTATCACGTCAGGTTTTTGAGATATCAAATATTGCATTTTCAATAAAAACTGCAGAAGAAAAATACTAAATAAATGTGGATATCTACATAAAATGATATTATAAACACACTATCTAAAATACAGCACCGTATTTTAACACTAAAGCAGTCACTGACTCGCAACAACTTGTATCGTAAGTGACAGAGTTAATTTCGGGTAAAATCAATGAAAAGGGGTATGCCGATGGCATAACAATGAGATGTGATAGAGCAAATCTGAGATCAGATTTGGAATCGGCACCCTGAAATTAGTCTAAACAGCTGCAAAAGTCCAGGCCACAAAAAATGTTTTTTTTGTTGTTGACCAGTGTTATTGGAGGTGCGGGAAAAGGACAACAAACGGAACACAAAAAGCCGTTCGAATGAACTGAGTTTTCAATCTGGATGATTTAAAAGTGCACTGCTCCAGTAACTTCCTAATACCAGAAGGAAGACAAGTTACAGTTGCGAAATAGCACGACCAGAAATACCAGAAAAAAAGCACATTGCGGTAATCTATCTTCAGTATGGAGAGGCAACACAACCTACCCGACCTAGTTCTCCTGGGGACCCTGATGACACAATGGAAAACCCACTTCCTTCTGCTCACGGAATTGGATATCCACCTGCCTCCTTGATGGATGAAGCCCAAACATAGTTTGCAAACAGATTTTGATTTTGCATTGAACGGAACGGTATGTCGCCGACACTCCACGAGACGTGTAATCTGTCGCGTCTCCCAAGTGCTCTTTAATCCCCCATTTTTTTTACACAATTTCTCTCATCCCCATTTTGGCTATGGCGGTGAAAATGGAAACTCTTACACGTGTCTGGCACCTCTGGCTCGATGCCCACTTGAATTTCGGGAAATAAACACTTAAACCCACGAAACTGAAAGTCAGATTCAAAGATAAATTCTGCTTCTCATTATCCACTTGTCATTACCTCAAGGCATCCTCCTTCCGACCAGAACTTTATTACAGCGATGCGATTCATCAATGTGCTCGTAGTTCTGCGCTGGATCACTTATATCTGTCTTTCACTCTGCCCTATCGCTTATTCCAGATGAGGGTCACTCTATTTAACATTGTAACCACTGTTGTAAGTGAGATATATCATCCGCTATCCTAGCCAGAGAGATATTCATCCATCCCGTTTTGTTTTAAGGACGTCAACGGAGAGCTGACATTGAGCCTTAGCAGGTTTGCTGAAACTGTGGGGCGCAGTGTCTTATTCAGCACTAAAACAGACACCCCCCATTTTAAACCCATGAAGAGAGGAATTTGAATACGATTAATGGGAACGCAACACAGTAATGACATAGGCAGACACCGGGCCTCCACCCACAGCGCTTGAGTAGCCACGTTTCTCCCGACGCGTCATAGAGGTCCTGGGCGTGGCCAGTTCAAGCTCAGTGGATTTAGAGCGACGGTTGCTAACCTTTAGTGCAGCCGCGCACCCCTTTGCTTCTCAGTCGTTCTCAAACACAAGGCTTTGGTCGGATGTCTGCAGCAGACATCGTGCTGCTCAAGGCAGCAGACATCATCGTGGCTATCGCGATTTTCACCTGAAGACGGGCGCTTGTGTTGCGTTCGAAACGTCGTGATTTGTTTTATTTCTACCACGTGACTTTACCGAAAGAACCAAAGAGTATGGATTCCTGCAGTCACGAAAGCTTCAAATCAAGATTAGTATGTAAGTGCCGGTGCTTAATTTGTGTTTGATAATTTACCTCCTAAGAAATCTGGCCGTGTCTCGCACCCCAGAAAGGGCATCTCGCACCCCCAGGGGTGCGTGCACCTTAAGAACCACTGCTGTAGACCAAGCAAGAGGCACTACAACATGATCTTCTCTGCCGACTACTGCGAGAGAAGTACCACGAGCAACATCAACCCCTCTACGTGGCCTTCTTTGATCCGACCAAAGCCTTCGACTCCGTCAACCGTGAGGCCCTGCTGAAAAAAAAGGTTTTTTTTTCTTATTGGTTCTTTCGGTAAAGTCACGTAGAAGGAAAATAATAAAATAATAAAAATAAAACATAAAAAATTTTATATTATATTATTTATTATTTTATTTTATTATGTTTTATTTTTATTATTTTATTATTTTCCTTCTACGTGACTTTACCGAAAGAACCAAGAAGATGAATCCCTGCAGTCACGAAAGCTTTAAATCGAAACTCATAAAGTTTATGAACATTCTCCGTCTCCTCCACGATGGCGTCCAGTGCGGTAATCGTCTGCAATGGCTCCACGCTGACCCGATTGACATAAGGGCCAGCGTCGAATGAGGACGTGCTATTGCCGCAATGCTCTTCTCCATATTTCTTGCAGTGACACTTAATCTCCCATCGGACAGACTCCCTGTTGGTGTACAACGAACCAACAGTATGGACGGCAAACTCTTTGATCTCGGCCGCTTCAACCAAATCTAAGATCGCGTTTGCATCTCTCGTGGAGCTGCAATACACAGGTGACGCAGTAGTCGGTGCTTGTACGGTCACCGATCTTCAGGTAATTGTTGATGTCTTTGCCGGAGCGTACAGCAGGATGGGGCTTACACTCAACACCAGAAAAACAAAAGCATTATTTCCGCCGAATTCCAGTGTTCCATCACCTCCACCTCTAATCAGGGTCCAGGATACCTTATTAGAGAACGTGGAGTATATTCCTCATCTTGGCAGACATCTGTCACGCAAAGTAGACATCGACAAGGAGATTCAACGTCGCAGCCTTCGTTCGCCTAAGACAGGAGTCTTAAATGGCCACGACATCATCACGACCACCAGATTAGTGGTCTATAATTCTGTCGTGATCCCACACTCCTGTATTGCACAGGGACGTGTGAAACGTAGAGAAGACACCTCAAGGCGTTTGAGAAATTCCATCAGCGCTGCTTACGGAAATTCCTTGGCATCACCTGGCAGATGCAAACAAACCAAATGTCGTTGTTCTTGAAGAGGCCGGATGCTGGAGTTTTTCTAAGCTGCCATCACTCAAAGTCAGCTCCGTTGGGTTGTGCACATGATCAGCAAGTCCTTCTATTCCCAACTCAAGATCAGGACACGCTCCAGAGGGGGCCAGCAGAAACGTTACAGGCGCGGTTGCTCTTATACTTATTGAGAGCAACATCACCAAGTGCAACATCGACCCAGGTAACATGGGGGGGGGGGCGGCATCTTGGAATTCGAGTCACAAAGATGCCGGCCATCGCGAAACCGACAAAACGGGCACGAAGGAAAGAACGCAGCCAGGCTAGACGGGTCACTCGAAGTTTCCAAACTATCAATAACGACAACACGCGGCGCCATCACTGGAACAAGGCGTTGTGGTTCCAGGATGGGCCTCGTCAGCCACCTGTGCGTACCCACAAACCCTGACCATAATCGCTGTCCATGGAGGATCATCACACTTGACCTCAAGGGATCCCAGATGATGATGTGCAGACGAGAGACTCGGCGTTCACTTGCTGCGTGAAGGGCTCGTGGTAGAGGGCTCGAATGCGGTTTTTAAAAATTAAAGCAATCGCATGTCATCACGGTGCTTGGTGCTTTCCCTAGGCGCCACTCGAGAATATTAACAACATATATTTCGCAAATGTGCTTTGACAATTGGACTGAACCTTGTGTCAGATGTCACGGTGTCAGATGTGATACATCCGGTTTAGTTTGAAGGCGTCAGTGGGGCCCAGGCAGGATTTGCCCTGGACCCCGCACACCCCCCCCCCCCACTCATGGACTGCCCTGGCTAGAGTTGCTGCTAAAGTGTTGCTGCAATACAGGCTGGTGCAACCGCTACAGCCGTAAAGAGCCTTCAAATATAATAGCAAGACCAGGTTTGCCACTCCTCCACGTATGTTGAACTACTCTCGCACCGTACGTAGCCAACTGTGCTAATCGGAGGGGCAGGGGAAGACAACAAACCAACAAAAGCAGTTCTAAAGAAATTAGTTTTCAATCAAGATGATTTAAAAGTGCGTAACTCCAGTGGCTTCCTAAGAGAGCATTCCAGACGGCCGCAGAAGCGCATCTGAACGTAACACAATGATGCAGCAGTGACCACCGTCTTTGTTTGATGGCTGCGAGGATGTCCGGAGTTTCGTGATGGTGGTTTATGCTCCTTCACGAATCAGCGAGGTATTGTGGTTCATTTGTGTCAAGCACTTTGTGTGTAATAAGTGCGACCTCGCAGTGGTAGCTACAGGGCCGGCATGTGTGGGTCACCTGCATGGGGGTTTCACCACCCCGTGGGTAAACCCTCTCTGTGTGCAAGTGTGGATCTGGGCTTGACAATGTGTGGTGTGCAGTAGGGTGGGTAGAATAATACATAGTGTAATATACATAAATATGATAAAATTCCTCTTGATATACAAATTATTTTGTCAAGGCGCTCTTCCTCCTCCCTCCCAGCTTAAATAGACGCTCCAAGCCCAGGACGTGTCATTCAGACTCTGTCTTTCGACAGACCTGTTCTTCACCTGAGGACGGCTGCTTGCGTTGTGGCCGAAACGTCGTGAGAATTATTTATTATGTTTTTTTATTATTTCCATTCTACGTGACTTTACCGAAAGAACCAAGAAGAACAATGCAAGGCTCTTGCACCAGTGCCGTGCAGTGTTTAACACTGGGCAGGTTAATAGGCTGTGCAAGCCGACACGCCACTCCACTCAGCTGTTGGGACTTACCCACCTGGCGCCCATTAATTTAAATTGGCGAGTGGGGCCCACAGGCGTGCGTAGAAGTGGAGGAGAGATAAGAAGACCTTTTAAAGCATGGAATGATTCGGGGACTCGAGAGGGTTATTATCACTCATGTTGCGTTTGAAGTTGTCGGGTGTTTTGTTGAATGTAAATGGTTGGCTTTTCATACGTGACTTTTACGATTCATGATATTTCGATTTAAAACTTTCGTGACTGCAGGGATTTATCTTCTTGGTTCTTTCGGTAAAGTCACGTAGAATGGAAATAATAAAATAATAAAATAAAACATAAAATAATTCTCACGACGTTTCGGCCACAACGCAAGCAGCCGTCTGAATCTTCAGACGCTGTCTTTCCGACAGACCTGTTCTTCACCTGAGGACGTCGTGAGAATATTTATTATGTTTTATTTTTATTATTTTATTATTTCCATTCTACGTGACTTTACGAAAGAACCAAGAAGATTCNTATATAGTTTTAATTGGTAAATCGCGTGAGTGAAATGCCAACGTGTGTCTGCACCTCCTCCACCCGGCACGGTCAAATGAATAAAGTTATCAGTGGACAAGCATGCCGGGCCTTGCTATTGCTTCAGCACACCGGTACAGTGGAGAGTAGTCATGGCGTTTAGCAATTAGTTCGATTTTTGCTAAAAGGATATTCTAATACAGCGCCATTCACAACAAGGTCTCACAGCGCTCTGCATAAAATAACGCGACCCTAACTGATAAAACTAAATAAAACCCTTAACAGATACAACCCCTGAAAAGTACAACTAAATAAACCCTTAACATATAAAAAATATATTTGCAAATAAAACTGAATAAAAAATCTTATACGGATAGAACCAAAACTCTTACTAAACCATTAACAGATAAAACCCCAAAAAACAACTGAATACAACACTAAATATATCCTTGACAGATAAACCTAAAAAATAAACTGAATAAACTTCGCAGCTAAACCTTAAAAATATATAAAAACCTTAACAGATCAAACTGAATCAATTCCTTAACAGCTAAAAGCCGATACAAATACAATTTAACCCTTAGAAAGATTTAATAAATCAACCGAGGAAAAAAACCTTTACAGATAAACCATTAAAAAATAACATCTGAATAAATCTTAAATGATTAAGAACAATGAGTCGACACGTAACCTGGCCAAGATCCTCGTCAAGATTATGGAGCATGGCCAACCAACCGATAACAACTCAGGAGAACCCAGACACAGCGCAACGTCCCCCTCCCCATCACCAACGTAACTCTGCCCGCCCGCATTCTCAAAGGGTGCTAAACTCCTAAGCGGTTGTTACTCTTTGATGATTTACAACGTGAAGTTTGTTATCCACCAGCGAGCCGTGAAACTCGACCGCAGCCGCTGGTGCCTATCTGTAATAATCGACGCACGTGCCACCCTCCCCTCCTCGCCTGGGACAGCCCGGGCCAAGAGGAGAGCCTGGCAAGAGTGATCTAAGCGATGAAAGGAATCCGGACTCAGCCNAAAAAAAAATTACCCGTAAAAACAAAGTTTTTCACTCTAAATCCTTTATATGCGTGGCGGCTAGAGTCTCTCGTCCTCTGGCTTGAGATGGCTGCCACCTATGGATTGTCTGCCAGTATTAAGCAATTGGTCATTAAATAATTTAAAAATTCCCTAAACAGTGTAAAATTTTGGAACATTTTTTCACGAAAATTAATTATCTCGCACAACGAGTCTGTGTGGAAAATGTCAGCTCGATTGGATCACGGGAAGTGGGTTAAAAAACGACCGAAAGATTTGCACGGTCGTAAGCAAGCAAGCAAGCACGCAAGCAAGCAAGCAAGCGAACTTAATATAAAGGATTTAATAAACACGAATTAAGGAATGTTGAAAAAAAATGTTAATATTACAGAACTACAGATGACTAGGAGGTGAATGTTATTTCCCGTAAATTAATTCAACGCTCGTATCGCAAGTAAATCTTCCGAGCTGTCGCACGCGTGAAAGAAACGCGGCCATTTTTTTTACCCGGTTGCCATGACACAGCACGTGACTCGGTCCAGCCAATCCGAGTCCGTGTTGCTTGTGCAACGTCACAAAGGCTCTTGTGAACAAGTTGCCGCTGCAGATAAGAATTAAACTTTAATTACCCGACGATGCAGCCGATGCACGTATAGCAACGTTGCACGCGTTTACATTGGATTGTATCGGCAAAACAGGAGGAATATTGGAGATTGATTTGTGATTGCTCTGTCGCTGGGAGGTGGAGGTTAAGTTAAAATACTGATTATGACTGTATACTGAACTAAAAACAAATTTTTATTTTACCAGGTAAGGCCCATGATCTGTATAGCTCTTTTTCAGAAGCAACCTGGACACAAATGAAGCTCAACGAAGTGGCTTATATGTGGGCATTTCTAAGCAGTCAAATACTCTAAACGCGTGATGTTGATTCTAAATGTGGAGGGAAAATCCGGAGGACCCGGAGAAAAATCCACGAGACCACGGAAGAGAGACACTGAAAACTACAAATATAGGCATCAGGTCGGGATCGAACCCACGACCTGTATACCAAGTGAGGTAGTAAAATCTCGGATTGATCACCCCTAGTCTGCCTGCGTGCAGTTCAGGTAACGCGTGAGATCAGTTTCGGAGTTTTGAGACGGAGGAGGGAGATGAAAGAAAGAGGAGGAGGAGGAGAGAGGAGGAGGAGGTGGATGTGAAGGAAGAGGAGAGGGAGGAGAGGAAGAGGAGGGGGAGAGAAAGAGGGGAGCTCAGAGTTCAGGATTGAAACTGAGAGCTCAGCAGGGGAGGGGGGAGTGTGGAGAGGGGAATTGGTGGGGTGGGGGTGCCAGGTTCATCCTGAGGGCTCACGATAGAAGCAGCGGCCGCAGCCCGGCCGCTCCCGCGCCGCCTGCAGGTCCACGCTGCACATGGAGCCGAGTGGCACGTTGATGTTGTAGACGTGGTTGAAGACGACGGGCGACGGCCCGGAGCTGGTGACGCTGTCGGCGGGCAGCTGCACCGACACCTGCTGCTCGCCGCCCGAGGCCGCCAGAGGGGCCGCGTGGGTCGGAGCAGGCCCTTGCCGACGCGACCTGCGGGCGCGGCCGCCAAGGCCCTCCTGTGGAGTCGGCGGTGGGGCCGTGGGTGGAGCGTTCGAGGACTCTAGCGCGGCCCGGGTCCACGCCCAGCAGCAGCAGCTGTAGCGCCAGCAGGACCAGCACGGGCACCTGTGGACGGTGCATCCTTGCCACGTGGAGTCGAAGGGTTGCGACGAGTGGAAGGTCGGTCGCTTGCCCGACGGGGTGGGTTGAGCGCTCCTGCGTGAGGCCCCCTGACCGAACGACGCGAAGGATTCGCGGTGGCGGAGTGAACGGGTGTGGAGATGCCGAGGTTCGTCGAGTCCGCTGAGTGACTGTGCTTCTGAAAGGCAGAGAGAGCGACAACATCATCAGTAGCAATTGAGACGGAGCAGGAGAACGGAGGTGGTCGTTGACTCTGTAGTATGAGACGGAGCATCGGTCAGTTCTCCCACAAACGCAATGCATTATGGGCCACTTCTCATGATGCAGTGCGGAACGGGCGCCCGTTATAACGCATAACGCGTGCCTGTTATAACGCATAACACGTGCCCGTTATAGCATGGAACGCGCGCCCATTATCACACAGTTTCTGAGTGGTCGACGACGAAATACTTTCTTGAGCTGCGCGGCTGACACAGTACACGTGTAGTGACATAAGAGGGGAGGGGCTGCTGGGGGCTCTGGGACCCTAGGCAACCCAGACGCTTAAGCCCCTTGGCGCCACCAACAGGGGGGGCTGTGTGTGCTCTGTGGGATATCTGGGGGCGCACACAACCCCACCCTCGTTAGGGACGAGGCATAAAAGGGCAGCTCCCTGGACGATCGAGGCCAGTTGTAGCTCAAGACCCAAGACCAGCCATCTGAGGACCCTGGGACGCTGTAAGGGCCAGTGGTGGGACTCTGGAACTCCCGGCTCTACGTCCTTGTGAGGGCGAGTTCCAGAGCATAGCCAGAGTAGTGTATCTAGGCTGTGTACCTAGGCTGTGTACCTAGGCTGTAACAGAGTATCAGGACTGTTGGAGTGTTGGATTGTAATAAAGAAGTTACCTCTACAAGTGTCTCCGGAACCCGTTACATACGGAATGATGCAGTTTGTGTGGAATGATACAGTACATGGTGGCAGTGTACCGCCATCTCAGTTTTGTGTCCCACCATGGGATGACTGCAGGCTGACTTTACACTGCCAATGTGATTCGGTACTGTGCAGTAATTCCTCGCCTTAACGCGACACTTTTCAGGAACGCAACAACCGCTACGAACGAGGAATGACTTAATTCGCAGTCTTTACAAGGTCAAGCAGGCAACGAATTGCAAGGCAATTCTTTGTTCATTCGAACGGCTTGTGTACAACGTGGCCACACCACCTGGAAGGCGCGGAAAGTGACGGATAAATAAAGTATGGAGAGAGGGACAGAAAGGGAGGGTGAAAAGCAAGTGCCATGGTGGCGAGATGTTTACTACCTCGCCTGGTATGAACGAGGTTGTGGGCTCGATCCCGACCCTGACGCCCGCTCTATATCACTGGTCAACACACTTTTTCTGGCATAAGGTATTCCAACGGGTTTAAGGTAATTTTGGGGTGCTGATTCCAAATCTGGCATCAGTTTTTGTCTATCACATCAGGCTTTTGAGATATCAAATATTGAATTTTCAATAAAAACTGCAGAAGAAAAATATTAAATAAATGTGGATATCTACATAAATGACATTATAAACACACTATCCTAAAAATACAGCACCATATTTTAACACTAAAGCAGTCACTGACTCGCAACAACTTGCAATCATAAGTGACAGAGTTAATTTCGGGTAAAATCAATGAAAAGGGGTATGCCGATAGCATAAAATGAGATGTGATAGAGCAAATCTGAGATCAGATTTGGAATCAGCACCCTGAAATTAGTCTAAAACAGCTGCAAAAGTCCAGGCCAGAATTTTTTTTTTGACCAGTGTATTTGGAGTTTAGCGTGTGTCTCTTAGCTTTCCCTGTGGTCGCGTTGATTTTTTTCTCCGGGTCCTCCAGTTTTCCCCTCCACATTTAATCGACGTCATGCGTTTAGAGTAACGGCTTGATACATTTCCACAGTTGTTGACATTTGGGCTATAACTTGTGGTGGCCAGGTCGCTTTGGAAGAGCTACATAGCAGCTCATGGGGCCCTTCCTGATAAAATAAAACATCTTCTTGGTTCTTTCGGTAAAGTCACGTAAAATGGAAGTAATAAAATAATAAAATAAAACATAATAAAATAATTCTCACGACGTTTCGGCCACAACGCAAGCAGCCGTCCTCCGGTGAAGAACAGGTCTGTCGGAAAAACAGCGTCTGAATGTGAACACCACAGTCATGAACACCACTTGTGGATTCATTCAGGTCTTCCCGACAGACCTGTTCTTCACCGAGGACGGCTACTTGCATTGTGGCCGAAACGTGAGAATTATTTTATTATGTTTTTTTTATTATTTTATTATTCCCTTCTACGTGACTTTACCGAAAGAACCAAGAAGATGAATCCCTGCAGTCACGAAAGCTTTAAATCGAAATAAAACATGGTTTTAAAATAGTTTTAGAGTGGGGAAACCGAGGAAAGGGATGGAAATGGAATGGAAAAACCAGAGCAGAGTGGTCTGAAGAGCTGAGGGTTGGGTATAGGAGGCTACACGAGAGCCTCGACGCTGCTGCACATGGAACAGCGTCTGTTTTCATAGTGGGAGGGGCAAAGAGGTTAGGGTTGAGAGTGGGCGTGGTCACGCAGAAGTCACGTGGGTTATGGGAAGTTTGAGCTCATTTAGAGAGATGTGTGTATAAATTTAGATTTAAAGCTTTCGTGACTGCAGGGATTCATATTCTTGGTTCTTTCGGTAAAGTCACGTAGAAGGGAAATAATAAAATAATATAAATATAAAACAAAAAAATTCTCACGACGTTTCGACTGCAACACAAGCAATCATCGTCAGGTGTGAAATCCACAGCACATTTTTTTTTAAAAAGTGGGTACTTTTTTTTCTTGCTGTGGATTTCACAGATGTGTGTATGTTTAACTTCTTTCGCATCGTACGTCGCGAACCGTGATAATTGGGAGGTGCGGGGAAGGACAACAAACGAAACATAAAAAGAAATTCTAAACAAATGAGTTTCCAATCTAAATTACGTAAAAGTGCATAGCGCCAGTGGCTGCCTAATATCGGAAGGAAGAGCGTTCCAGACGGCCACGGAAGGGCATCGGAAAGCGCGCGATGCGGTGACCATCTTTGTTCGATAGCTAGCCAAAAGCTTCTGCGAGGATGACCGGAGTTTGCGTGATGATGGTTTACGCTCCTTGACAAAGAAGATGTAGATTTAGAGATGAGAGGGGAGGATTCAGAGTTGGCGTGTCTACACAGAAGTCACCTGATGGGAGGCATTGAGCTGATTGATATCGTTATAAAAGTGTGGGGATCACCTACCCACTGAGTGACCAGATTTTACGCAATATGCTCTAATGAGCGAGAAAACCCTGTGACCTTTGCTTGGAATGTTTTTTGGACAAAGTAATGGATCTGAAATGCTCTCCATCATTTTCATTGCCTGGTCACTAAACGTTCCATTTGTTAGGAAATTCAGTTGTTCAGTTGCCAGCAACATTGCCTGCCAACAACGCTGGTTGTAAACATTGATTGGAGCAGCCAAGGTAAAGAATTGCAGATTTAACACTTTGGCCATAGTCAGGTAGGCAATCTGGCCATGGAGTGGGACATCTGGACATGGAGTGGGACATCTGGACATGGAGTGGGACATCTGACCGTGCAGTTGGACATCTGGCCATGGAGTGGGACATCTGGCTAAGGTGTTGGACATCTGGATATGGAGTTGGACAAACATCTGACCGTGCAGTTGGACATCTGACCATGCAGTTGGACATCTGGACATGGAGTTGGACAAACATTGACATGCAGTTGGACATCTGGACATGGAGTTGGAAATCTGACGTGCAGTTGGACATCTGGACATGGAGTTGACATCTGACCGTGCAGTTGGACATCTGACCATGGAGTAGAACATTGGCTAAGGTGTTGGACATCTGGACATGGAGTTGGACAAACATCTGACCCTGCAGTTGGACATTGGCCATGGAGTTGGACATCTGACCATGGAGTTGGACAGATATCTGGCCAAGGAGTTGAACATTGGACCATGCAGTTGGACATCTGGACATGGAGTTGGACATCTGACCGTGCAGTTGGACATCTGACCATGGAGTGGGAAATCTGACCATGGAGTTAGACAGACATCTGGCCAAGGAGTTGAACATTAGACTATGCAGTTGGACATCTGGACATGGAGTTGGACATCTGACCATGGAGTTGGATATACATTTGGCCATGGAGTGGGACATCTGATCATGCAGTTGGATAGACATCTGGACATGGAGTTGGACATCTGACCATGGAGTTGGATAGACATCTGACCATGGAGTAGGACATCTGATCATGCAGTTGGATAGACATCTGGCCATGGAGTAGGACATCTAGCCATGCAGTTGGATAGACATCTGACCGTGGAGTGGGACATCTGATCATGCAGTTGGACATCTGACCATGGAGTGGGACATCTAGCCATGCAGTTGAACATCTGGCTGAGGAGCTGAACATCTTGCATGTGGACATCTGGTTAAGCGTGGGGTGGCCGTTCGACCGAGACTTGTAGACTTGTCAGCGCTGGCTACAAAGCAGCAGTGGAGTGGGGCATTACAGCCTTCCGACCCCCACGTGCCCCCCCCTCTCTTTCAGTGTTTACGTGCCAGCGGCTGCGGTGGCTTTGCTGGCTGCCGGAACGGCCAGGGGTGCGCCGGGTGGAAAGATTCGTGATTAATGTGTTTGTGTGAGACGAGCCGAGTAAGTGCGTGTATCCTTTGTATTTGTGTGTGCGCGTGTGTGGACAGCGGTGGTGCGGTGGTCACCGCTGCGTCGCGACCCCCGGCGACCCGAGTCCAATTCCCGCACACGACAAGTAAGAGGGCGGATTTCGATTTAAAGCTTTCGTGACTGCAGGGATTCATCTTCTTGGTTCTTTCGGTAAAGTCACGTAGAAGGGAAGTAATACAATTAAATAAAACATAAAATACAAATCTATTTTTCGATTTAAAGCTTTCGTGACTGCAGGGATTCATCTTCTTGGTTCTTTCGGTAAAGTCGACACGTAGAAGGGAAGTAATGAAATAATAAAAATAAAACATAATAAAATGTGTTTTCATATGATGTTTTATTTTTTATTATTTTATTACTTCCCTTCTACGTGACTTTACCGAAAGAACCAAGAAGAGTGGCGGGTTTGTTTTCACCGGTTCTGGGCTCCCCTAGGTCGACTCAGATGAGTATCTGTGTATTAACAATCGCCACTCGGGAGACATATACGGCGTGGTGCTGGCCACCCATGCCGCCTTCAAATGTGCTACTCGCTAACAGCACTTGCCCAACACTCTCTTAAGGTTATACGGGGGTGGGGGACCTTTGTCTTTGGAATGGTGGCGCAGTGGTTAGTGAACTGCGCTACGAACTCGCGGCCAACACCAGTGACGAGTATCTGAACCGTTCCTGGGCCTCCGCCTAGGTCGACTCAGCCTCAAATGAGTACCTGGTGCAGTGTGGTGTAAACATCGCCACGCCTGGTGCTGGCCAAACCACGCCCTCGTATGCCATCCCGACATTTGAAGGTGCAGCTCTTGCCCCAACGGTCTGTTGAGGCTATACGGGGGATCTTTGTGTGAGTGAGTGTGAAGGCCGGCACGGCACACGAGGGGGTGGGTGGCCAGCACCACGCCCGGCCGCCTTTGTCTTCCCAGTGGCGATGTTTTACACACCGCACCAGGTACTCGTTTGAGGCTGAGTCGACCTAGGGGAGGGCCCAGGACCGGTTGAAATAATCGTCACCGGTGGTGGCCGTGAGCGGGAATCGAACTCGGGTCGCCGGGTTTGTAGCGCAGCGCGCTACCCACTACACTACAATGCGCGGGTCACGTGACAGATGTGACGTCACAGCTCACTTGCCGTGCAAAAAAATGCATTATTGAGCTCCCCCCCCAAAAAAATGTATTTTTTTTATAATTTGTGCATGGTGTACAGTCTGGAAAGTACCCACATGGCAAATTTCAAGTTTGTTGCATGTCGGGAAGTATGCTAAACATTTTGAACAGACATATGGAGATATATATTATTTTAAAGTGATGTGTTTAGCGGTCCTCCACTTTGAAGCTTTCGTGACTGCAAGGATTCATACTCTTAGTTTTTTCGGTAAAGTCACGTAGGTAAAACATTAAATAAAATAAAAAAAAATAGTTATTAATTTTAATTTCACGTAGGTAAAAAATTAAAAGTAATAAAAAAATTTCTTAATTTTTATTAAAAATGAAAAAAATTTTTTACCTTATTTTAAAATTAATTTTAATTTCATTTTTTACCTACGTGACTTTAGAAAGAAACCTAAGAGTATGGGTCCTCCACTTTGCACTCGTGTCGTTTGTTGTCGTCACGTTCAGACCACGTGACCCTTAACTGGACATCTGTGAAACAAGGAGCTTTGTAGCTCATATGATTNCTGCCTGCGCTGCAAGTAGAACTACAACATTCTGGTTCTCATAGGGGGTTGCGTTTATGCCTACGACACACGTGGACGTGGCGATGTGCGTGGGAGAGAGCGAGAGAAAGAGAAAGCAANGGGGAGAGAGAGAGAGACAGCTCGCCTCTGTTTCCCTGTGAATGTTCCTTTGTGAGTGTGTGTGTGTCAGTGTGTGTGTGTGTGTGTGTCTGTGTGTGTGTCAGGGTGTGTGTCGTGTGCGTGTGTGTGTGTNTGTGTGTGTGTGTCNGTGTGTGTGTGTCATAGAGTGTGTGTGTCAGTGTGTGTGTGTATCTGTGTGTGGCAGTGTGTGTCAGTGTGTGCGTGTGCATCTGTGTGTGGCAGTGTGTGTGTGTCTGTGTGTGTCAGTGTGTGTGTGTCTGTGTGTCAGTGTGTGTGTGTGTATCTGTGTGTGGCAGTGTGTGTCAGTGTGTGTGTGTCAGTGTGTGTGTGTCTGTGGTCAGTGTGTGTGTGTGTGTGTTGTGTGTCAGTGTGTGTCAGTGTGTGGTCAGTGTGTGTGTGTCTGTGTGTAGGTCANTGTGTGTGTGTCTGTGTGTGTGTGTGTGTGTGTGTGTGTGTGTGCCAGTGTGTGTGTGTGTGTGTGTGTGTGTCAGTGTGTGTGAGTGTGTGTGTGTGTCAGTGTGTGTGTGTCTGTGTGTCAGTGTGTGTGTCAGTGTGTGTGTGTCTGTGTGTGTGTCTGTGTGTGTCAGTGTGTGTGTGTCTGTGTGTGTGTGTTCCTGTGTGTGTGTCAATGTGTGTGTGTCAGTGTGTGTGTGTCTGTGTGTGTGTCTGTGTGTGTGTGTGTGTGTCNGTGTGTGTGTGTCTGTGTGTGTGTCAATGTGTGTGTCTGTGTGTGTCTGTGTGTGTCAGTGTGCGCGTTATGGGGAGCGGTGGTGCAGCGGTTAGCGCGCTGAGCTACAAACCCGGCGACCCTAGTTCGATTCCCGCTCACGGCCAACACCAGTGACGATTATCTGAACCGGTCCTGGGCCTCCCTAGGTCGACTCAGCCTCAAATCAGTATCTGGTACGATGTGTAGTAAACATCGCCACTAGGGAGACAAAGGCGGTCGGGCGTGGTGCTGGCCACCCACCCCTCGTGTACCGTTCGGCCTTCACAGTCTCGCTAACAGCACTTGCCCCATAGTCTGCAAGGCTACACGGGGGATCTTTGTCAGTGTATTTTGTGTGGTAGAGGGGGCGGTCAGCCGCGCTCCGAACCCGGCCACCCACCAAACCACCCAGCGACGATTTCATGAACCGTTCCCGGGGCCTCCTTAGGTCAACTCAGCCTCAAAAATAATAACAACAACAACAATAACGACCTCAATTTTATGAAGTGCCTTTCATACTGAAGGACTGTATCTCGAAGCGCTGAGTTTACCCGGTGCGGCATGTAAACATCGCCACTGGGGATACAAAGACGGCCGTGCGTGGTACAGCAGACGTCACCCGCCTCTCGTGCCGTGACCGGCTCTCACTGGGGCTGCTCGCTAACAGCACTTGCCCCCAACCCCACCAAAGCCAGTCGGTTTAAAGGCTACCCGGGGTATCTTTGTCTTTGTGTGAATCCTTACACCCCCCCCCCCACCGCTGTGACTGCGACGTTTCGTGCGGCGTGGGGAGACTTGGAGGAGGGGGAGGAGGAGGAGGGTCTGTAACTCACTCGCGTGGTGACTTACGGAGTGACCTGTGCGCCTGGAGAGTGAGCGAGACGGGGTTAGGGGTCACCGGGTGGGGAGGGGGAGGTCAAGGAGGGAGGGGGGGGGTCAGGGTCACGGTGCCCAAACTCAGGCCACATGGCCAGGCCCTTCCTAAGCCGACCGAGGTCCATGTGGCTCGTGCTCTCGCGAAATCATACTCTTAGTTCTTTCGGTAAAGTCACCACGTAGGTAAAAAATGAAATTTAAATTAATAAAAAATAAAA